>JAVIAB010000156.1:69245209-69295209 GCA_032433765.1 Megaustenia siamemsis
TTCTTTTAAGCAGCTTGACTATCATCTAGTCAAAATAGCAGAGATGTATTATGTTAATATCATATGGGTGCAACATTTGTTGCGTGTCCCATGGGTAGAATAGAACAATTGTGCCAAATGACCATTGTTTGTCAGGTACTAAATTTAACCCAATGTTTATCTCATTATCTCAGATGAACTGACAACAACACTACGACAAAACTATATGGGCCACTGCAAGAATTACAAAAGACAGTAAAATTTATACAGGAAATGACATTGCAGATATAGACAATACTTCAGGTGAACGAAAGATAGAAAGATGAACTGACATAACTACAATACTTTACCAGTCTTAATTAATGATCTTAAACTCTTGGGATGTCTCTAAAGTGAGAGTGTTATCCTTGTGTACTGTCCAAGGCATGCTGATGTGCACAGCAATGAAATAACCAATAAGCTTGCTGGCAGCTCCAGCACTGAGTATGGCCTGACTCTGGACAAAGAGAACCTTGTAAAGTTTGTTCTTCATTCCTTAACCCTACATTACGATACCTCCCTGTGGCCCACTTTGTTACATTCCGTTGTACAAATTCGTCATCATCAAGTACCATGCCTGCTGGTGTAGGTGATCATATCTCTCCACAACTTTCAATCTCGACAGTTATTTATCATTTCTGTAATTGACCTTCTGCCAAGCCATTCTTTTAAGCTAACCGGTAATATTTCTCTATGCTTCCCTCTCTTCATCCCTCAATTTTCCCAGTTGTTACAACATATTCCAGCTGTTCTCTTCTAATTACATGGCCAAAAAATGATGATTGTTTCTTCCTAATATTGGAGATTAGCTCTCTTTTAGCTTTGGCCTCTTTCAGAACATTTTCATTACTCTTCTTAGTATTCTAAACATTCTTCTGTAAAACCACATTTCTACAGACTCCAGTGATTTCCTTGTCTGTTGTCCTTTTGTCCATGATTCACATCCATATGTTAAAACTGGCTCTACATAACATTTAAGAACTCTTTTTCTTGTTACAATTGTCAAAAATTAATTACAGTTAAAAAAAAAAAAAGTAAAGCACCCCTGTCACACCAAGTGGCGTATAGGGAATATGGTGTTAGTGACCATAAATTTTACAAATCTTCGGCACATGATTTTGGGGTAATGTGGTCGGTATTACGCCCGTGCCGCTTTACTTTCCAGAAAAAAAATCCGGTACCCATTAAGGCTGGGTGAACCGGAAGCCATCGGTTGGGATCGAACCCTACTTCTTGTCCTTTGTAGTCCAGTTCACTAACCACTGAGCTATCGCGGCTTCCGGATTGCAAAGTATCTTCCTCATTTTTTGAAAGCTGCTTTGCCTGAGCCATTCTGTATCTCCCATCTGTTGCACATCTTCTGTCTGAGGTTAACAAAGTTCCCAAATATTTAAATTCATTTACCTGTTTTAATATTGTTCCATTTGTCTTTATTTTGCACTGAGGTGATGTCTTTTTCTTTGTTGTTACCGTTACTTCTGTTTTTCTGCAATTAAGGCAGAGTCCTTTTTTTTGCTTTCTTCACTATAATGTCCAACATTTCTTGTAACTCATTTTCACTCTTACGATTAAGACTGTATCATCAGCATACCTTAGATTATTTATATTATGACCTCTGATTGTTATTCCAGGTATGCCCCTTATAGGTCTTAAAATAATATAACTATACATATTAAATAAATCTAGTGACAGCACAAAACCTTGCCTACCACCCTGTTTTATTTGTTGAAACATTCCCAGTTGATTTTCAGTTCATATGGCCGCTGTTTGTTGCCAGTACATGTTCTTTATTATTCTTAGATCTTTGCTGTCTACGTTTATGCCTTCTAAAATTGTGATTATTTCTTGGTGCTTTACTTTGTCAAATGCTTTGGTATAATCTATAAAACATAGGTAAAGATCTGTTTTCACCTCTATGGCTCTTTCTACTAAAGATCTTATGATATATATGGCATTGCTCGTTCCTTTATCTCTAACAAAACCACACTGTCCATCACTAATTTCTGGACTGATTTTGCTTCGCACTCTTTGTATGATTCTTCGTAATATCTTGTCATGTGACTCATAAGGCTTATTGTTCCTGATCACATTCAATCGCACCCGATTTCTTTGGTAGGGCTATGAATATTAATTTGAGCAGGTCGTCTGGTATATACCCACTGTGGTAGATATCATTCAATATTTTTGTTATTATTTCTATTCCAAAATCACCCATGGCTTCAATCTCTTCTTTAGTTATATTATCTGGTCCAGGAGCTTTGCCTGCTTTCATATTGCGCAAGGTGTCTTCCACTTCTTCTTTGAGTATTTCTGGTCCTTCTCCATTATCCTTAATATTTACTTCTGTTCGGTCATCATTGTAAAAGATCTTTAATCTAATTTGTCCATCGTTCTCTTATACTTTCTTGTTCAATCAATGATTCTCCTTCCTTTGATCTTAAATATCCAGTTTTTGATTGCGTTTTTCTTGCTGTTAATTTTTTAGTTTGTTTGTATATAGCTTTGGCATCTCCTTTTTGTTGCATTTCAATCTCTTTGCATCTCTCTTTTAGCCATGCTTCTTTTGCTACATTGCATTTTATTACAATTTCTTTATTTATTCTCTTATGCTCATCTTTATTTTCTTTATTTCTTCTTCTTGTATCCATTAGCTGCAAAATGTCATCTGTCACCCATTTCTTTCTTGAATTTGTCCTCACTGGTGGTGTGAACTCTTTTGATGTTTGTTGCATTTTTTTATTCTTTTAGCATTTCCCTCTGTTCATCAATGCTTTGTATCTTCTCTATTGCATTGTACCGGTTCTGAATTGTGGTGTTATATTTGTCTTGCAATTCTTGTCTGATTTTAGTAAATCTAAATTTAACTTGATGTTAACTGAGGCTCATTTTGTTGTTTTTAATTTTACTCTAAGCTTTCCCTCAACTGGTACATGATCACTATTGCAATCTGCCCCTGGTCTAGTTTTCACACACACCAGACTGTTTCTAAATCTATTGTTATCATTATGTAATCGATTTGATTTGCATTGTCTCCTGGGTTTTTCCATGTCCACAGACATCTTGGATGTTGCTTAAACCAGGTGTTTCCTATCATCATGTTGTGTATTCTTGCCCAGTCAATAAGTTGTCACCTCTTTCATTTCTCTCGCCTAAGCTATAATTGCCATTAACTCCTCAACTCTCTCCTTTCCTACTTTTGCGTTGAGATCCCCTAGAACTATGGTGTTTTCATGTGGTTTGCGTTCGGGGGTAATGTTTGAACACTGTAAACTATCATATTTTGAAGAATCTGTGTTTTGATGCAGTAATTTTGCTACTGTATTGTAATCTAGGGTTATAAGAAGGGAAGAAGGTTTGTGTTAAACAATGATGAATCAGTATTGAGAAAGTGATGAATGATGAATCAGTATTGAGAAAGTGATGAATGATGAATCAGTATTGAGAAAGTGATGGATGAATCAGTATTGAGAAAGTGATGAATGATGAATCAGTATTGAGAAAGTGATGAATGATGAGTCAGAATTGAGAAAGTGATGAATGATGAATCAGTATTGAGAAGTGATGAATGATGAATCAGTATTGAGAAAGTGATGAATGATGAATCAGTATTGAGAAAGTGATGAATGATGAATCAGTATTGAGAAAGTGATGAATGATGAATCAGTATTGAGAAAGTGATGAATGATGAATCAGTATTGAGAAAGTGATGAATGATGAATCAGTATTGAGAAAGTGATGAATCTAGAGGTGGAAAGGGGGTTTAGTTGATCTGGAGTGCTTAGTGAGAAAAGCAGTTTATCTAAAATCAGCACCTTACAGGAACAATCAGTCTGTATACACTTTGGGGTCCTCTGTAACTAGTTGAAAAAACCACCCTACTAGGCTACCGAAGTTTGGACAACCCGATTCGATTCCTACTGGAAGTAGTGTGATTTGTAATCGCGGTTGAAAAAAAAAATTACCCCCTCGGTCGACTCAACCGCTGCCAGAAATAGGTACCACGGTAGTACTCTGGGAAGGTGAAGAATGCCGCTTTGCATCGTGAGTTTTAATGCTTGAAGCGACACTATCCAGAAGTCTCCATACACTTCTGGAAAGGTAGTCAAACTCATATGTGTGAAAACATGCGTGCTAAGTCACCAATTCAAGTCTTGTACTTTACCATTACCTTTTACACCATTGAGAAATGCTGGGACAGGTGGTGAAGTGAATACGGGATGCCTGACTGCAATGAAACTGATTCCATGAATAGAATAGACTAGAATAGAATCATCTTAAAGAAATATGTCTCATCTATCAGCTTTCAACTTCTTTCTCTCATGTAAAATGTGTAATCCTGATTTCAGATTGGTGAGGGCATTACAGATCTAACCAGATGTATTCAGAACTCAAACTCACTAAACAGCTTAATCCTAGCATGTCACCGTCAGTTTGTGGATGCTTTCATTAACTATTCTCAATCATTTCTGACTTTTTGGCAGTTGGTGGATTCGACTATTGTACTCGTACGGGAAGGTGGGTACTGTTTCTGTATATCGTTGATGTATTTATGTGTATTATTATGGTATAATTATATTTCAGCACAATAGTGTCTTCTAGTGTAAGGGATCATTTCTCTCCACATATTTCTTTTTCTACATTTTATTTATTATCTCTCTAGTGACTTTCTTCTGCATCTTGAAAGTTCCCAGAAAGTGACAAATATCTTATGCAACAAATCTATGTCAATAGAAATGAGAAAGAGAGTTCATCGGTGCTATATAGAACCAATTCTGACCTGTGGAAGCGAATCATGGACAGTAGACAAACAAATGAAAAGATGATTAGAGGCACAGAAATGGGATTTTTCAGAAGAATATTGAAAGTTCCCTGGACAGCTAAAAAGACCAATGAGTAAGTTCTGAAGAGGCCAACACAAAAAGGGAGCTCTTAAAAAACATCAGAGAGAAACAATTAACATTTTTTGGGCACATCATGAGAAGAGGAAAGTTGGAATACTTGGTTACAACTGGCAAAATAAAAGGAAAGAGAGGTCGCGGATGACAAAGAGAGAAAATACTGGATAGCTTGGTGTCATGGAAAACAGTCAACAACAGAACTGATATGATGCACTGTAGATAGAAGATTGTGGAAGAACATAATCGCCTATGCCAACTGGTATGGCACATGATGATGATGAGTGACTTTCTTAAACTGTCTGGTATATTTTCTCTGTTTTCTTTATTGTTTTAATAAGTAGCATTTGGTGCTACTTAAGTAATAATTTTAGACTTTGCTGATGACATAGCTCTCCTATCACATAACCATTAATAGATGCAAGATAACATGAGTATACTTGATGAGAGATCACAACAGTTTGGACTGAAAATAAATAGAGATAAGACCATAAATATGAGAATTAATGCAGATGGCAATAACCAAATAATAATAGGAGAATAACCTCTACTAGACGTATAATCTTACTTATATCTGGGCAGTGATATAGACAAAGAGGGAGGAACAGAAAATGATACCAAAATAAGGATATTAAAAGCAAGAGGAACATTCATTGCACAGGAAACATATGGAAATACAAAAAGAAATTAGGTTAAATACAAAATAAAAGTAACAATTTTCAACTCCAATATTAAGTCAGTCCTATTATATGACTGTGAAACATGGAGAACAACAAAAATGACAATCATGAAGATACAGACCTTCATTAATGGATGCTTGCACAGAATAGAAGGGTGGAAATTGCAGGACAAAATCACTAACATAGAATTATGGAAATGTACCAGTCAAATACCAGTGGAAAAAGAGATACAGCGATGATGATGGCTCTGAATAGGACACAACTGTGGAAGCCAACTGAGAGTATTACACAACAGGCCCTTTTTGGAATCCCTAAAGAAAAAGACAAAGAGGAAAACCAAAATATTCTTGGAGAAGACAGATGGAAGCAGAGATGAAGATGATAGGGAAGACATGGAAGACACAGAGAGTTGAAAGGTAGAAGAAGAAGTAATAAATGCCACCTAGTTACCTAGATAATGATAATACCACTTAGTACCCCAAGGTCAGGGAAATAACAGGCCAAAATTATTGTAAAATAAAATCTGCTCAGATAGTCAGATTCTTTATGATGAAAAAGAAGGATATCTGCCTTTATGGCGAGGGGCACCTAAACACACTGAGAAATCTCTCATCCTAGTGCTGAGGATGCCAGTGTGTAGTAGTAGTAGTAGCCTCCGTCAGTCATAGTTGACTGTATTTTTCAGCGCCCCTATAAATGTTATTTTTCCTTTCTTTTCTTTCGTTGTATATTCTCTTTCTCTATGAATCTGTCTGCTTCTTCTTTGAGGTGAACCTTTAGAGTGTGTTTCCAGAGATTGCGGTCTGCAGCTATGTCTTCCCATGCTGCAGGGTTTATGTTCAGAGTCTTCATGTCGCATTTCACACATCTACAAATCGAAGTTTTAGGCACCCCCTAGTTCTTTTACCATATGCCAGTTGTCCGTAGAGTATATCTTTTGGTATATCTTTGCCAGTGTGTATGGGAATAAAAACATACTTTTATTCGAGCAAAACATTCTGCAAATACAGTTGTTCAGAATCGTGATAATTTTGTCTTTAATTTTAACAGTTGATAAATGTTATTATGGTATAGTCTCATGCCAGTGTTTGATGTCCAACCTGGCCCGGTGATAGAAATATACAGGGGGAATAAAAACATACTTTTATTCGAGCAAAACATTCTGCAAATACAGTTGTTCAGAATCGTGTTAATTTTGTCTTTAATTTTAACAGTTGATAAAATGTTATTATGGTATAGTCTCATGCCAATGTTTGATGTCCAACCTGGCCCGGTGATAGAAATATACAGCAAAAACTATGAGGACACTATGGGGGCCTGAGAGAGTTGCAAGCTTTTCGTTCTGGCCTCACAAGAAAAAATTTGACATAACTAAATTGCTTGAATGCTGAGAAAGAGATAGAGAGATTGAAAGAGAGAGATTAAGATATGTTGTTCAACCTCCTTGCTCCTTTATTTTCCCTTTTAATTTTTTCTTTCATTAATTTTGTCATCCAGTGAGTTTTTTGATAAGGTCCAAGCTCTGTAAGAGATCTTTCAGAGGAGCATGATAAGTCTGTTTCCTCAAGTAGCCTCTTCTTGAGGGCTATGAGGTATCCTTTCTTCCGCCTGGTGGAGTATTGTAGGATCATAACCAAGATAGCAGAAACTGTCACAGTAAGTCATCTTCATTTTTATCAAGTCACATCATGAACAATTCTGGTAAAAAAATATTCTGAAATAAATTAAACTAGAATGGGACCTGGTACTGTTCCACTTCAATCAACAATCAGTCTCCTGCAGCATGAGTCTCCACATGCTGGTGCCAAAACCATACGTTGACTTTGTGGTCAGTTGAATGTGACCGGACCACTGCTGCCTCAGCTAATGAAAATCCAGACCAGAAAGAATCACTCAAACGCACACTGCAGCAAAAATACCACCAGTCCCAAATCTGATTTGATTAGGCAGCCATCTTGGCCCACCCCACCAACCAGAAATAAAATTATTGGCTATAATTACAAGTTTTTAAAGAAAGTATAGCATTTGTGTGTGTTATTTTTTTAAATACTTTAATTAATTTTTTTTCTAACTTGGAAAACGTTAGTAGATTCTTGATATTCCATGCACAAAAGATGTTATAATTATAAGGGTAAATATCAAATATATTATTTGATACATCATCATTGATTATTTTAATATCAGTTTTAAGAAATGGGAAAATATTTTTTCAGTATGTCTCATATGCAAATACTGTTACATTTCAAAGGAAGATGTCTCATTTATACTGAGTCAAAACAAATGTGTAACAAGCATAATGAAATGTCAGAGTTCTTAAATGATTAATGGTTGTTCATTCTAAGCGTATAATGAAAAAAGTTTGAAGGAAAAATGAATCGTAGCTACAGATGTTCTTGCATTGCTTTCATTGCATTCTCAGAATCCAGAAGTCAAGAACAAGCTTCAGAATTTGGTCCTTGACTGGGAGAGTTTGAAAATTAAGGTTTCCACGGAGCACAAATCTGCAGAAATCACCAGAGTATTTTGGGAAGCAGCTTTTCCAAAGCTATCAGTAGGTTAAGCTTAGTTTCTGCTCTTTGTTAATAGTTTAAATTTTCATTCTCAATAAATTGTTTAAATTATCATTCTCAATAAATTGTTTAAATTATCGTTAGTTTAAGTTATCAATCTCAATAAATTATTTAAATTATCATTCTCAATTAATTGTTCAAATTATTACTCTCAATGAATTCTTTAAATTATAATTCTCACTAAATAGTTTAAATTAATATTCTCATTAAATAATTTTAATTACCACTCTCATTAGTTTAAATTACCACTCTCATTAGTTTAAATTATCATTAAATAATTTAAATATGACTTTGTAAATCATTTTAATTATCACTCACAATGAACTTTTCAATTTAGCTTTAGATGTTTTCTTAAACCTCCTCATTTCCCTGTGACATATATTAACCCATAATTACGATGCCTATGTGTGACTTACTTATTTATGATACCATAGTAAACACTACCACTTAAATGTAACATTTCGATTTTGGAGAATCACATTTTCTTTGAACTTTTGCTATATAGCGGTGTGTTTACACAAGAGAAGACATGGGGATTCGATGCAGTCATCATTTACTGTTTTAATATCATTTTTTAGCCAGAAACTCGAACACATGCCCCTCGCCTTGTTTCCGCTGTTTATTCATACACCGGCCATAAACAACCAGATCAACCAGTATGTTCAGTGCCCACTTGGCGTTGTTCGTTGACTCTCCTGTGTTACAAAGATTTTTTTTACAACACTGACCACTGAAATTTCCCATGTTATGAGGAAAAAAAAGCAAAAATAAGGAATTTCTTAAAAATTGGTAATTGAAATACAAACAGTGCATCTTTTATGATACCATAGTAATTTTTACATCACGATTGATAAAAAAAAATTCAACATCAAACAATCAAAAAATCAAACACTCAGGGGTCACCTGTTAGTGATAATTGGGAGGATATCTGTCCGTGAGAACTTCCGGTATATGGTGGATAGGTGGAAGGAACATGAAAAATGTTCCTTGTTGCAGTTTCCTCCATATTCCAAGTCCGGCTCGTTGCAGGAGCTACTGAGTTAAGTGCTCTGTGCACACCGTGAGCTGTGTGTCTCATCCGTTTTGATCATGTTTCGATATTCCAATTGTTTACGATGAATGATGATATCATATGACAGGGAACAGTTGGCTATGTTCACTTTCTGCGCAGTTTCGCCTTATGTCTTTTGGCGTGTGCTGAGACTGCAACGATGGGGACCACAGTTACCTTTCTTTGTTTTGGGAGATGAGATATTAATTTGGATGATTACACTGGCACGGGCGGTTGAGCAATTATGGATTTTAATTCGTTTGCAGTGATACCGAGGCCTTCCATAACCAATAACCAAATTTGCTCATGAAAACTATCCTATTAAAAAAAAATGTATTTTGAAAGCGGTAATTTTTACAGCGGTATTGTAGTTTAGGCTTAAGGGACATACTTTTAGGTATAGAGATTACTGTTTAAGAGATAATTTGTTTTGTTATGAAATTTGTTTGCAGGATTCCTTGAGAACTCCAGAACGAAGAATGTTAAGAGAAAGTAAAACTCATCAGCTACAAATGCCATCTGGTGGCAGATTCACAAGCCGGTTGTTTGTTTTGTTTAATGATACATTCCTCATGCAAGTGAGTATATTCTTTGATTATATTGTTTGTAGGGCTTTAGTACACAATAAATGAGGTTATACTTGCTTGTTCATGGAGCACTGACCTTATGTAGCCAGTACTTATTAATGTAATTATATAAATATATGAAGTGTTGCAAGACAGTATATTTATCTGTTGATCAATAATTTAAACTGTTTTTATATATGTAAATGGTGTTTAGTGTGTAAATCATTGATAACAGCTATAATGAAGCTTGTAAAGTAAAGAGTACCCATTTCACTTTGTGACGTGTAATAATCATTCATCATTGAGTGCCTGCCGTCTCCGCATCGAAGGTTGGCTACCATGGAGTGCCAACTTCACTCTGTCTCTTGCTTTGATAGTGCAGGTTTTCATAGGCTGACTTGTCTATCCTTTGATGCTACTTGTCCATGTTAGTCTTGGTCTGCCTCTGCCTCTTTTATCTTGTATTTTCCTTTCCAAGATTACTTTTAGTAGGCTACTGTGTCTTTTAACATGCGCCCCCCCCCCCCCCCCCCCCCCATCTTATTTGTCTTGTTTGAGTGACAATAAAGCATATGGTATTTATTTATACCAATATTACTCTACGACCATCAGTACATTTAATGGGTGATGTGGCCAGTGCCATGCCAAGCTGCTCTATTTTCTAAGTGAAAATTTATGGTATCAATTCTCAGAGACTGAGAAAGCTATGTGATTAAGAAAATATATGCCACTGCCGAAAAGTGAACACAGATCATTTGGTTCATTTGGATGAATGTATAAACTTCACCTGTGTAGTTCCATAAAACACATATAGTAGGAAGATTGTTTATAGTAAAACAAGGGAGTTGAAGAAAATGTGTTATTGTATTTTTTAGATACAAACAGTTACTAATAAAAATGAGTCATCTGCAGGAATTTTGAATCAAGTGTTTGCAAGCAGAAGTGTATCAGTGAGCAATGTGGATCAATTAACAAAACACAGAAAAAGCAACATCAAAGTCAACAATAACACTTGTCCTCAACACTTTATGTGACAACTCAAAGATGCTGTCTTGATTGTGTTATAAATGTTTAACATAGCTCTCTAATTATGCTTCACTAACTCAACTGGTTATCTTGCTCTCATCTAAAAATGTCTCTATCTCTACACCAGGGGTGGGCAGCCTTTTATTACTTGAGGGATGATCTGAAAACTAGTGAAGACTAGAAAGATCTTCAGCAGGGAAAAGCACAGCATGTTCCTTCTGATTATATGTTTTTATTTTCAAACCAATATTCCAATTCTACACTACCACATGCTTTCTTTTACTGTATAATTGATGACCATGTTCATCTGTTTATTTTGTGTTAGAATCACCATCACTACACACTAGATGAATCCATAGGTGCTCTGATGTCCCCCTTGAGAATTTTTTTGACAATTTTTCCAGACAGCAGCCAAATTTATGGCTTACTCTTTTCAGTTTAACTGCCAAGAATTCTTTAACATGTGCAAGTGCACACCTGACCCCTTGTTTTTCACCATTTTTTGAGGAGGGTTACAAATTGAATTTCGCTACCTAGAGTCCTGGGAAGAGTAACACCACTAAGAACCACAGATTAATTTTTCCTGTTTTAAAAAAAAAATCACCATAATTTATGATGGTCTTTGAACATTCGTCCTTCCTGTCCCGTTGTACATCTTGACTACCCATTCCCCATTTTTTTTGGTTAACTTTTTCAGTATGGAAGGACGTTATCAATTTAACGGTAAAGATCTTAGAGGCAATATTTTTCATGGCTTTAAATATCAATTTACATGTTTATATTTACCTAACACATATTATATATACATTTTTAGATAATTAAACAAGGAATTATATTTCACCAATACTAAGATGATACAAGACATATAAAAAGAATATGGTTTGATGACGGTTTACACTAATCAAATTGAGAGTGATGCACTATGTGGCTAAACGTTGATAACCGAAATTGGTATGGCTCATGGTATGTCGGAATACACAAAAAGAGCTAAGCAAAATATTTTTGTGGCCCTAGTGTGTTGGGTTCAAATGTAGCCCCAGATGAGTCAAAATAATAGTAAATGTAAGTTTTATATTTTAAAATATTTTTGTTTGTGTGTGTTTCCAGACAACAAGCATGACATTGTACCCCTTGGAAACATTGTGGATTGAGTCTGGAACATCTGAGGGAGATCATCTGTAAGTTTTTATTTTTAAAAATCAGATAATTTAAAGAAGATATATGGAAATTAATGAGATTTAAAATCATTTTTGAGAAGGGAGTCGTTATGGTTATGGAAGGCCCTGGTATCATTGCAAATGAATTAAAATCCATAATTGCTCAACCACTCGTGCCAGTGGAATCATCTGAATTACTATCTCATCTCCCAAACAAAGGAAGGTAGCTGTAGTCCCTATCATAGCAGTATCAGCACAGGCCAAAAGATATAAGGCGAAACCGCACAGAGAGTGAACACAGCTATCTGTTCTCCATCATACGATATCATCATTCATCGTAAACAATCAGAATATCAAAACACATGAAACGCACAGCTCACAGTGTGCACAGAGCACTTAACTCAATAGCTCCTGCAACAAGCCGGACTTGGAATATGAGGAAACTGCAACAAGGAACACTTTTCAGACATAGCCTTTAATGGTTCCTACCGCCTATCCACCATATTGACCGGAAGTTCACGTCCTCCTGAAAATGATGATCATCATATTTTTTTTTAATGTATAGCGCTGGAAGGAGAGTCGTGTGTGTGTTTGATGATATTTGTACAAGAAGATTGGAAGTTACAAGACTTAGGTAAAGGTGACCATAGCAGTAAAGCTATTACTGCCATAGGGGAGTAGAGTGTGTAGATCCTTCCCTTAACATGACCACATCTTCTGAGGTAGTGTGACCAATGCTCACTCCCCAGATGTCCAACCTTGCCTGACCAATGGACAAGTACTCACTATTTTTTCAATCAGGGCCTCATGGAAACAAACAAGCTCAAAACCTTGGTGTGTGGTGTCAAAAGTGAGCCCTGTACAACTACGATAATCAGTCCCACAATTATATCTCTGTAAGAAGGTTAGAAGCCACAGTGGCTTATATCTCTGTAAGAAGGTTATAAACCACAGTGGCTTATATCTCTGTAAGAAGGTTAGAAGCCACAGTGGCTTATATCTCTGTAAGAAGGTTAGAATCCACAGTGGCTTATATCTCTGTAAGAAGGTTAGAAGCCACAGTGGCTTATATCTCTGTAAGAAGGTTAGAAGCCATAGTGGCTTATATCTCTGTAAGAAGGTTAGAAGCCACAGTGGCTTATATCTCTGTAAGAAGGTTAGAAGCCACAGTGGCTTATATCTCTGTAAGAAGGTTAGAAGCCATAGTGGCTTATATCTCTGTAAGAAGGTTAGAATCCACAGTGGCTTATATCTCTGTAAGAAGGTTAGAAACCATAGTGGCTTATATCTCTGTAAGAAGGTTAGAATCCACAGTGGCTTATATCTCTGTAAGAAGGTTAGAATCCACAGTGGCTTATATCTCTGTAAGAAGGTTAGAAGCCACAGTGGCTTATATCTCTAAGAAGGTTAGAAGCCACAGTGGCTTATATCTCTGTAAGAAGGTTAGAAACCACAGTGGCTTATATCTCTGTAAGAAGGTTAGAAGCCACAGTGGCTTATATCTCTGTAAGAAGGTTAGAAGCCACAGTGGCTTATATCTCTGTAAGAAGGTTAGAAGCCACAGTGGCTTATATCTCTGTAAGAAGGTTAGAAGCCACAGTGGCTTATATCTCTGTAAGAAGGTTAGAAGCCACAGTGGCTTATATCTCTAAGAAGGTTAGAAGCCACAGTGGCTTATATCTCTGTAAGAAGGTTAGAAACCACAGTGGCTTATATCTCTGTAAGAAGGTTAGAAGCCACAGTGGCTTATATCTCTGTAAGAAGGTTAGAAGCCACAGTGGCTTATATCTCTACAAAAAAATAAGAAGCCACAGTGGCTTATATCTCTACAAAAAAAATAAGAAGCCACAGTGGCTTATATCTCTACAAAAAAATTAGAAGCCACAGTGGGTGGTATGTTTGCTGTTGTGTAATAGGGGGAAAGAAAGAAAGAAAGAATAGAGAGGAAGACAGAGTTTGAGGGATAAATAAGGAATGAAGATCATATAAAGAAATAAAGGGAGAGGGAAAGAATTAAGACGGTTAGGATGAGTGAGAGAGGTATGGCAGGAAAAACGTGGAAAGCGTGAATGTAAGAACAACTCAGGGAGATGACTGCCGCACGTGAATTGGGTGCATCAGGTGAGACAGGACGCAGGAGTAGAATTAGCTGTGAAAATAAATCAGTTTCGAACTAGCGGTGGACCAGAGCGGTCTTACCGAAGGGTGTTAGCCGGCTATGGTTAACAGCCCTTAAAATTGTTGTAGATAGTTTGTGTAAGTAGTGAGTGTTTAGTTAGTTGTGTGCCAGAGCTCGAGGCGGAAGGATGTTCCAGTCGAGCAGGAGAATAAGTCTTAATAGAAGAATTAGGGACTAATTAATGATGAAGCGTCCAGGGCCTGTGAATATGGTCAGTGCTGGACAGCAAGTGATAGTTAGGTAGTGATTCCTACAAGGGAAGGGAACGCAGTTGTGACAAAATGCCCTGTGATTCGGTATGATTCTGATAGCAGGCAAGAAGTGTGCAATTCTCTAATGGTGAGTAGAGCACTCAACTAATACTTCTATGTAGCTGTGAAATGGTCACCAGTTCTGTCAATCATTGTAGACAGAAAATATTCAATGTTATTACCAGCGTGGCGGACGTTGTTTGCTGACTGAGGCACCAGAGAGAGTGTCTTTGTTAAGTTATGTCAATTATTGTATGCAAGGGAATCTTCAAATGTTCTTAACATATTGGCAGACGTGGTTCTGCTAAGGAGGCACCAGAGAGAGTGTCTTTGTCAAGTTATGTCATTCAATCGTATGCAGAGAATATTCAATGTTATTATCATATTGGCAGACGTTATCTGATGACTGAGGCAACACGTTGTCTGATGACTGAGGCAACAGAGCAAGTATCTTCATCACGTGTGTCACTCAGTTGCATGCAAGAGAATCGTCCATGTTGTTAAATAGGGCATGCATGATCAAGTTGTAGTAACACTAGTACCAGTGTAAAGTCACTGTCAATGTCATGTATTAACAGATATAGAGTTGATAAGAGATCGGTCACGGTAGTGATTGATTGTGGATACAAGTACAATAAAGTTCTTAAGTTTTTACCCCTCAGTGAGTTGTTGTGTGTGCTGTTAGTTGATATTTCAACAGGTCTGTGAAGAACGGACATGGTTGTTGTCAACAAATTCTATACAGCAAGAAGTACTAACCACTATACGACACTGAACAGTTCCCAGGCCGGCAGTTAGTCGGACAGGCATGAATTAGGTCAGGTCACAGCTTGTGCATGACCACCTCGACATCGTGAAGAGACTGCAGCGGGGGGTTAGCATACCTTGGCCTAGGCCTCTTTGTAAACGCAAGCAACGGCGAGCGAACCGCATCCCAGGCGGGGCCATTTACAGAGATTAGCAGTCTATGATTGTGAAGACTAAGGCGCATCATTGAATATCATTTAACGTAGTTCCATATAGCGAGAAGAGGCATTATTTTACATGGGTTCAATTCCAGATGTGACCAATTTTATTTTTTTTTAAAAACTGACATGGCTTCAGTATTCACTCAGTTTCAGAAAACAAGTACCAGAGATTTGTTTCTAGGGAAAGGGATCACATCACCATAAACTGTGCCATTGGTCATTGGAAAATAAAGCCATTAACTCTGTATTTCCTGTTTACTATCATGCATGGAAAATAACCCTTACTTACTTATTGTAAAAGGGTTAATGAGTTTAAATATGTCATTTTTGAATTGGGGATAGTTGAACAACATATGTTGAACTCTATTGAAACTGGCATAGACAATATTTTCTTTGAGGACAAGAAGTTTATTTTTGTTAATTTTTCTAGACTGTTTTTTTTTAACATTTCTATTTCTTTCTGAATATTTTACTTAATTTTTAACATATTCTTTTCTTTACCTTTTGTTAATTTCTTTCTTTCTTCACTGCTTGTAATTCTTCAACTTCATAAATTTACCATATTTCTTCATGTGTTTTTAAAAAAATTACTTATTAATTGTTATTTATTCTTCCTTTTTTCCTGTGTTCTTTGTTTAGCTTAATTTAGTTTAGTTGACAGATTATCTTCATTGTGAAATGGATAACCCCACCTTGCTCAGATTAACTTCTCAGCACATTTCCCAATATGAAACACGCTGCCACACACTAGAAGAAAAGCTCAGACACACGAACTCCATAGCACTGGCAAAGACCCCCAACCTCTTTAGTTGTCTCTTACAACATGCGTGGCAGATAACAGTGGCTCTACTCTTGTTTCCAAGGGAGACCAACTGGGAGGTTATCTGATGTCTTGGTCAGCCATCGGTTGCTGGTCCCACTGTGATAACTACAAGTCAATTATCTCAAACTCTCTCATTCAAATGTATAAATTAATTACAACTTTTAAGATTACAAATAAAAGCATAGGAGAGCAGAAACGATTTTAAAAGACCAATTTAAAAAAAAAAAATGAATGCAATTAACTGATCAAGGCACAAATTATACATAGAGTTAGGGGCCTTGGTAGCCTAGTTGGGAAAACCACCCGACTGGGCTACCGACGTTCGGACAACCTATGTTTGATTTCTGCTGGAAGCAGTGTGAATTGAACTTGTGGTTACACAAAAAAAAGTACCCCGCGGTCTACCAACCCGCTGGCAGAAATGGGTTAAAAAAAAAATAAGAGAGAGTAAAGAGCCCCCATCATGCCAAGTGGCATATAAGGAATATGGTGTTAGTGGCCATAAATTTTTACAGACCTTCAGCACATAATTTTTGGGGTAATGTGGTCAGTATTACACCCGTGCCACTTTACATTCCCAGAAAAAAAATCAAGTACCCATTTAAGGCTGGGTGAACCCAGAAGCCGTCGGTTGGGATCGAACCCTTCCTCTTGTCCTTTGTAGTCAAGTTCACTAACCACTAAGCTATTGCGGCTCCCAGGCAGAAATGGGTACCAGGGTATTATTCTGGGAAGGTGAGGAATGCTGCCTTGCATCGTGAGTTCCAATGTGTGAAGCGACACTATCCAGAAGTTTTTGAACACTTCTAAATAGGCGGTTGAGCACATATGAGTGTAAAACTTGTATGTTAAGACGCAGATTCAAGTCTTTTACTTTACCTTTACTTTTATTATACATAGAATAATTTCTCTCTCTCTCTGCGATCAGGACTCAATCTCTCTGCGATCAGGACTCAATCAGAGTAGGATTCCAGACTCTCACATGAAGTCAGCTGTCAGGTTATGTGTATTGATCGCCCCCACAGACAGAACATCACAATTAGAGTCTGCCAGATCCACTCTGATTGAACACCTGTTAAAACGTTGCACTGTGTTCTGCACCAATGGCCCAGTGCATCCGATTTCAGCCAGCATTTTATTCAGGTTTGCATTCCTTAGCTTTTGATTGTCCCCAATCTTCCTGCAAGGCAGCAGATGATCTTTTCTATAGGGGGATTCTGCCCTTAGATGGTCGGCCCTCCCAGGTTTACGAGCACCATCTACCCGAGTCACTAGAGGTGACTAACACAGACATGCACACACAAAGATAGAATAATTTAAAAGCAAGAAATTTGTAATTAAGAATGAAGTCAGACAGTTTCAGACATTCATACATTATGTTGTTGAGAACCAATTTTTATATTGTATCATAATTTGATCTGCTTGTTTTCAAATCTCTGAAGAAATGACATTCTGTATTTCAGAAATGCAATCACCATCATAGCCCCTGAAGAAAGACTTGATGTTGTAGCCTCTACCCCTACTGAGAAGGTGGTGCTGATTTACCGTACTTTTAATCTATATTTCTAGTATTTCTAATATTTCATCAATCTATCTTTTTTTATGGTCTGCCCTTGAGTCTGGTGTTTCTCGCAATGTTTATTGAAGGCTTATTGTTTTGTTTTTTGGTCTTTCTTTTTTACCTCTTGCCAAATCCATTTTATCTGTTAGTTCTTTGTTTATTCAGTGACCAAATACATCAAAGTTAACACATTTTGGGAAAAGTATTTACCATCTCCCTTCAATGCCTGCTCTCTTGACAAGGGTGATAAGCCTGTTTCTAGGACACACACCCAATAAAGTTTTCAGTAGAGTTCTGTCAGCACTGGCTCGCTGACGCTGATGCAAGCAGTGAGGTATAGGTCAGTGAATGAAGTCACCTCATAAAGAATTTGTCAGCAATCACTTTACTATATCAGCAGCTAAACAAAGGGATGAAGAAAGATTACATTGTGAGGTAGAGCCATTTTTCTGATTCTTTCTGTCACTGTTACTTGTCAAGGAACGTATCATACATTAATATCATGGAGTCAAACTGATGTTTGATGTGACAAAGTGTGACTCTATCTTTCTGATTCTTTCTGTCACTGTTACTTGTCAAGGAACTTATCATACATTAATATCATGGAGTCAAACTGATGTTTGATGTGACAAAGTGTGACTCTATCTTTCTGATTCTTTCTGTCACTGTTACTTGTCAAGTAACGTATCATACATTAATATCATGGAGTCAAACTGATGTTTGATGTGACAAAGTGTGACTCTATCTTTCTGATTCTTTCTGTTACTGTTACTTGTCAAGGAACTTATCATACATTAATATCATGGAGTCAAACTTATGTTTGATGTGACAAAGTGTGACTCTATCTTTAGAAGAATTCTGTAACATTTTAGCCAGTAACATAATATTCTCTTTCTTTAACTGACGTGATCTCAATCTAAACCTCAATCGAAATCATATTCTTTCCTGATTAAATAGTATTTGTCAGCTCTTTTCTCCCAGTGTTCTTTTTATTGTGTGTTATTTGTCTTTATTCATCCCTGCTATTTTTCACATATTTACTGTTAAAATGTATTACATTTTTTTCATCCTAGTGATGCTTTTAAGCATTAATTTCTGTTTTATTTGTCTTGTTTATAAAATTATATGCTTTTTTTAACATACATATATATATATATATATATATATTTAAAAACTGCATATATTATTGTAATTTCTTTAACATCACATATTGGAGGTATTATGAAGAACATAATTATATTTTCTTTTATAGTGTTTGCATGATTGAAAGATTGTATATTTACTTTCCAGATGGCTCCAAGTTTAACTCCCATAATATGCCTCTCTTTATTAAGCTGCCATAAAAAATGAAATACTTATGATCATTGAAAATATTGTTGCTGGCACTACAAAACCCATAATTCCACAAAACATGACAAGTACTCAGAAGAAATACTTGCTCTGATTAAATTGTTTGTAAAAATGAGTACCAGACTTTAAGAGTTAAAGAAAGTAGTTAGTTAGTTATCTGATTGTCCTGATCACACATCGAACAACAGTCCATAAGAGCTCAGATCTCTCCTCCCAACAAGACTTACAGTGTGAAACGATAAACTGGTTCACAAGTCCACCCCTGGTCTCCTCATAGCTCTCCTAAAGAAAGCAATAAACATCAAGATAAAGCAATAATCCACATTTACTAACAAATGCTGTCATTGATTACTTGTGCATAAAAATGTTCATACCCATGTGACATTGTAAATAAAATAGATATGAATATCTATTTATGTCACAATAATAAATTAAAGTAACAGTTGTAATTTCTTTTTTTTAAAGCAGCATTAGATTATGTCTGTCTACCCAATGTGTTGAAGTCAAAGACATATTATGAATATTAAAGTCAATAATAATTATTATGCAATTATCTTTTTCTTTACCATTTTCCAGGCAGAATGGCTGATTTCTCTAAACTCAGCAATCAGCAAGGTGTTGACAAGTAAAAAATCACTGCCATGCCTCCACAGCACTGGAGAGAGGTTTACACCCCCTCTTATTCGTCATGCCTGCCACACTTTTGTTAAACCAGGAATTTACAAAGATGCAGCCTACACCGGTTCATGGCTTTCAGGAAAGATCCATGGAGTGTGAGTTGAGAATCTTTCTTTACAATGTTGAATTAATATCATAAAGTACTGTGCCTGCTGGCATAGGTGATCATGTCTCTCCACAACTTTCGATCTCGACATCTATTTATCATTTCTGCTGTTGACCTTCTGCCAAGCCATTCTCTTAAGCTGTCTGGTATCTTTTCTCTTTGCTTCCCTCTATCTCTTCATCCCTCAATTTTCCCAGTTGTTACTATATATTCCCAACAAGAAATGTCTGTCTGAATAGTAAGAAAACAGAAGTAATGGTCATATGGAAGAAACAATCATCACCAGCATGCAGCATAAAAATAAACAGGACAAATTTGAAATAAGTGCAATGCGTCAAATACTTATGCACAATAATAACATCGGATGGAAGATGCACCACGGAAATAAAAAGCAGAATAGCCCAGGCCAAAATAGCATTTCAGAAAATGAAAAATATCTTATGCAACAAATCTATGTCAATAGAAATTAGAAAGAGAGTTCATCGGTGCTATATAGAACCAATTCTGACCTATGGAAGCGAATCATGGACAGTGGACAAACAAATGAAAAGACGATTAGAGGCCACAGAGATGGGATTTTTCAGAAGAATGTTGAAAGTTCCCTGGACAGCTAAAAAGACCATCGAGGAAATTCTCAAAGAGGCCAACACAAAAAGGGAGCTCCTAAAAAACATCAGAAAGAAACAATCAACATTTTTCGGGCACATCATGAGAAGAGGAAAGTTGGAATACTTGGTTACAACTGGCAAAATAAAAGGAAAGAGAGGTCACGGACAACAAAGAGAGAAAATACTGGATAGCTTGGTGTCATGGCATGGAAAATAGTCAACAACATAACTGATATGATGCACTGTAGATAGAAGATTGTGGAAGGACATGATTGCCTACGCCAACCGGTATGGCACATGATGATGACAATATATTCCAGCTGTTCCTTTCTCATGTGATGATTTTTTTCTTCCTAATATTGGATATTAGCTCTCTTTTTGTTTTGGCCTCTTTCAGAATATTTTCATTACTCTTCCTAGCTGTCTATGTTATTCTCAACATTCTTCTGTAAAACCACATTTCTACAGCCTCCAGTGATTTTCTTGTCTGTTGTCCTGTTGTCCATGATTCACATCCATATATAACATTTAACAACTCTTTTTCTTATTTCAATTGTCAAAAATGGATTGCACAGTATTGAATGAATATACCCATTTTTTATTTGTCAGCTTCAGAAAATATATTGTTTATTAATGTTGCGCTGAAGATCTATTGTCTAACATGAATTATACAAGAGAGATTAAAAAAAGAAAGAATGAAATGTGTCTTTTCTTGAGTATTGCATATAGGGAATATAGTGTTAGTGTCCGCAACTTTTTCATTTTAACAGGTGATACATTTTAGGTAATGTGTTAGGCGCAGATGATATATTTTAGGTAATGTGGTAGGCACAGATGATACATTTTAGGTAATGTGGTAGGCAAAGATGATACATTTTAGGTAATGTGGTAGGCACAGATGATACATTTTAGGTAATGTGGTAGGCACAGATGATATATTTTAGGTAATGTGGTAGGCACAGATGATACATTTTAGGTAATGTGGTAGGCTCAGACGATACATTTTAGGCAATGTGGTAGGAACAGACGATACATTTTAGGTAATGTGGTAGGCACAGATGATACATTTTAGGTAATGTGGTAGGCACAGACAATACATTTTATATAATGTGGTAGGCACAGACGATATATTTTAGGTAATGTGGTAGGCACAGACGATACATTTTAGGTAATGTGGTAGGCACAGATGATACATTTTAGGTAATATGGTAGGCACAGATGGTACATTTTAGGTAATGTGGTAGGCACAGAGGATACATTTTAGGTAATGTGGTAGGTGTTATGACACCTTTCTTTCCCAATAAAATATCTAGTACCCATCTATGGGTAGATGAACCTAGAAGCTGGTTAAACCTGAAAGGGGGATGGATTTCTTGTCCTCACTAACAAGTGTTGTGCTGTAGCTTTCTGAATTATACAAGTAAACAAGAGATTTCTGAATCACTCAAAATGCTGGTCATTTTGTGCATGTGTGCTGATTGGTATCATGCTGTCATTATTCTCTGCTCTGTTAAAGTGTCAACCATCACTTTTATTGTGGAAAGACCCTTCCTAGCTTTCATTACCATATGGTCTACATGTTTAGTAAAAGCAAGATTCCAGTGAAACCAAACCCCTAGTATTTCATTGCTTGGGTCTTCTCTACAGCCTCCAAACACATATTCAAAGTCATACTGATGTATTCACAAAGTAGTTGTCATAGCATTACCATTTTCTACTTCTGTGGCAGTAAATTTGAGATGCTAAATGAAGATCTAGGTTTTAGTAACAAGTTCCCTGTTGTTGATTATTTTTCAGGGGCATTTTACAATGGCCAGATGGTTCTGTATTTGAGGGTAATTTTAAGAAAGGACTAATGCATGGGTAAGTTTCCTTGTTATTATTTAAGTTGTTGTTGTCATGGATTTTAGTGGCATATGAGCAGATGCCCTTTGGCCCAATGCCATGATATTATTTCAATTGAAAGGTAATAGTATCCTTGATAACATTTTATAAGAACTCATTCAGAAGAAATATATAATCTTTATTTCTTTTAATGAAATAATACATATTTTAATACATTTTATTTAATACATTTTAAGTATTAATCTTATAGAAAAATTGATTGTAATTCATGCATGTCCTTGCCTTCAGCTGTATTTCTATATATGATAGTCACTGGAGACAAATAGGATTAAAATTATTAGCTCAAAAAAGGGGCAATATGTTTGTTGAAAGTTTGTGCTCTGTGCAGCAAAGCATTGAAGGATGATGATGATGATGATGATAATGATGATATGAAAGGACTTCTTACACAATTATATTTTAGAAGTAATATTAAATGGATCAAAATTTTAATTATCATTTAAATAAAAATGTGGAATTTATTTTTTTACTCTGTAATTACAATAAATTGATAGGAAATATGGATTTTTGTTTTCATTACCATTGCTCATAAATAAAAGATAACTGCAAAACTATGTTTAGAGTAGGTAAATTAACCCTTACAATTTTATCGAATGAAAAATATTTAACAAAATTAGGAATACAAACTCACTTTTTGGGACAGATTATTTAGTGTGATAAGTCTGATGGTTGAAAAGTAAGATTTATCTCCTACTTTGTTTCTCTATCTTAACCTTAATATTTTGTTCACTTCCTCAGATCTGGTACATACACCCTAGTGAAAAATGCAGGTATTGAAGTACAGAAAGGTCATTGGAAGGATGGGAAACTTAATGGAATTGCAACTGTCAAGTAAGAAGATCAATTCCTCGCTGCTTGGCTTCATCATTATCCTTTTGGAACATACATATTTAATTATCTCCATAGGGGCCTCTGTAGTCTAGCTGGGAAAATCACCCAACTCGGCTACTGACGTTCGGACAACCCATGTTTGATTCCCGCTGGAAGCAGTGTAAATGTATTCGTGGTTTGAAAAAAAAAAAAATACCCCCACGGTCAACCCAGCCACTGGCAGAAATGGGTACCAGAGTATTACTCTGGGAAGATGAGGAATGCCACCTCACATCATGAGTTTTGATACTTGAAGCGACACTATCCTGAAGTTTTCAAACACTTCTAATGTCAAAGAGCGTTTGACACCTTAAAGGAAGGGTTGGCATGGGTGCCATTGTTAGAGCACCCGAACAAGGAGGGAAGGATGATTGTATATACGGATGCATCAGACATCGCAATAGGGGCGTGTCTGGTATGTGTAAAGGTAGAAGTTGATAAAGTAACAGTAAGAAATAAGATAGAAGAATGGTCGATATATTTTTTATCCCACAAATTAAGCAGAACTCAAACAAGGTGGCCCACTATAGAGAAAGAAGCATATGCGGTCCATTATGCAATTCAAAAACTCCATTTTTACTTATACAGACAAAAAAGTAGTGATAAGAACAGACCATAAACCACTCAAGACAATACTTGAAGCGCCGATTAAGAACAGGAAATAGATATGTGGTCACTGACATTACAAAATAGTGGAGCCAAAGTAGAATATAGAGAAGGAGCTAGGAATATTTGTGCAGATTGGTAGTCTAGAATGCCAAGAAAGGTATTTACTTTACTTTACTTTACTTTACTTTACTTTACTTTACTTTACTTTACTTTACTTTACTTTACTTTACTTTACTTTACTTTACTTTACTTTACTTTACTTTACTTTACTTTACTTTACTTTACTTTACTTTACTTTACTTTACTTTACTTTACTTTACTTTACTTTACTTTACTTTACTTTACTTTACTTTACTTTACTTTACTTTACTTTACTTTACTTTACTTTACTTTACTTTACTTTACTTTACTTTACTTTACTTTACTTTACTTTACTTTACTTTACTTTACTTTACTGTACTGTACTGTACTGTACTGTACTGTACTGTACTGTACTGTACTGTACTGTACTTTACTTTACTTTACTTTACTTTACTTTACTTCTACTTCTACTTTACTTCTACTTCTACTTTACTTCTACTTTACTTTACTTGTCTCCATAATAACAGTTTGTGTGTGAAAACAACAAAGAAAACAACACGAATAGAAAATGGGTCACGGCTATCAGTGACCTCAGTGCGTGGGCAAGCACTGGTAACATAAACACAGCCCTTACTCTGCGACAGAACTAGCACAGCGGCAGAGGACAACGTAACATACACACAACAGTGCTCAAAGCCAAAATAATGGAGAAACAATCACGATCATACAGACATAATAAATCAATTTTTCTACCAACGCTGTGCTATCAGTGCCAGAATTGGACGCTGGACTCTAGAACAATAAGAAAGATAACGACCACAGAAATGAAATGTGTCAGAAGAATGACAGGATACAGCTTAAGGGACAGAGTAAGAAACACTGACCTGAGGAAGAAACTCGAAATTGAACCAACCATCGAATACATAAAGAAACAACAGATAAATTGGTTCGGCCACATAACAAGACAGAAAGAACTAACAATGAATCAAAGAGCCATAAACAAACGCTATGAAAATGCCAGATTAAGAGGAAGACCGAGTAAGAGATGGATAAAGGGAATACTAGAGTCACTAGGAGGAATAACATCAGAAGAGGCCAACAGAAGAGCAAAGAATCACAGATTGTTTCTCCCCTCGACGCCAACGGCAGCATAGGAAGGATAAAAGAAGAAGAAGAAGAAGAAGAAGAAGAAGAAGTCTCCATAAATTGTATATGCTTATATAAACACATATTGTTGGAGAAAGTGGCTGTCCAGATAAATTCATGAAGATTATGAAAGTTGTTAACAATCTATCATGAGGATATAATAGGCCATGAACCAAGTAAATAATAAAGAACTGTTAGAAGCAGTCAAATGGCAAACAAATAAAACTGCATGCTGGCACTTATGCTATTCCTCATGATATTTATTCTTTTCAGATGTCTTTTAACTCTTTCTGTACTTTTCGCCGCATTGTGCGCCATGCCGATTTCGGCAATGTATGTTTCGTCGCATAGTGCACCACGCTCAATTTGATTAGTGTGAACGCCATCAAACCATATTCTTTTTACATGTCTTACAGGTAATTAATGTAGATTAATTCTTAAAACCATGAAACATTTTGTCTCTGAAATCTCTTCCGTTGTGTCAATAAAAAGCTTCCGTACAGAAAGAGTTAAGGAGATAAACATGGCAGTTATGCTGAAATACAACCTGGAAGACGTAATCAGAGGTTGAATGGATTGTGTTGCACCAAAAAGAAAACAAATAAACAATTAAAGCGAGGCCCCGGTAACACACGGGAAGTGTATATATTGGAAATGTAAATAAATAATACTACATTACAAATAGTAATAAAGCATTAATTCTCAGGAATATTCTTTACTTTTGTTGCACATTGAAATAAATGAGTTATTTTTTTAATGTCATTTATCCTTTGATAAAAATCATTTGTCATTTTGTTTTGGGTCCTGGAAAATTGTATTAAGGAAAAATTAAATAATAGAAAAAAATGGTATGTAAGAAGCTTTACGTGACAAGTGGATGACACAGACTAAACGATGTTTCAGCCCAATAGGCCTTCAGCAGGAACAAACAAAAAACACACACACAAAACTAATAACGAAACAACCAAAACAAAAACATTCAAAATGTGTTAAAGAAAACACAAATGTGTCTACCCTGTGTGTAAACCGAGGTCAAAACGAAAAGGAAATAGCAACCAAGTGCGGCTGTCGTGAACGTACAGAAACGTGATGCATATCTTTTAATTAAGAGTTGTGGTTTTAAGCTGTATTAAGAATGTTTTGTTTCAAATTTGTTTGTTTTCTTTTTTTTTTTTTTTTATATTTTATAGTATTGGATTGATTCCATGTTTAAAAACTTTGTACCTGTAAAACATCTTTTTGTTGTCTTTTTTAAAAAAAAACTTCCATGCTTATCTATGTTTTTGTTATATATTTACATTTTATCTTGTTTTTTTTTTTAATTTTTTTTATTTTTAGATACCCAAATGGAGATCTATATGAAGGTCACTTCCAGGATGGCCAGAGGTTTGGTCATGGCAAGTACCAGTCAGGTCGTCACAAATCGAGCTGTGTCTCCATTTATGTCGGCGAGTGGTTGAACAATCTTAGAGATGGATATGGGGTGCAGGATGATATTCTTAAAGGTAGTTTTAACCATGAATATGTTCTGTTTTCCTTGACGTGAAGCTGTTAGTTCTTTTAGATGTCTAATGATATGGCAGAAACACTTCTTGCTCTGTTTATGTATTTATATATATATATATATATAAAAGTAAAGTAAAGGTTCCCTCCATGCCTTGTTAGTCGTATGGGGAATATGGTGTTAGTGACCATATTTTTCTATGACCACGGCACATTTTTGGGTGATGTGGCTGATATCATACCAAGTCGCCTTTACTTCCCAGAAAAATCTCTGGTACCCATTTTCAGAGGCTGGGTGAACCCCGGAACCTTGTCAGTCCAAAAAAATATACGCCACTGCTGGGGATCAAACCTGGACACTTATATATATATATGTGACATGCTTATGGAAAGTAATATTCTTAAGCTTAAATAAATAAATGTTTATTTTATAAATATATGTATATAAACAAAATAAATTTACAAATCATCATCATGTATTATGCCTGGGGAGTTGAATCTAAAACCACTACAAACAAAAATCATATCTTTTAAACATTACACTTCAGACATACCCCTACTTCTGATTGTTTGGGTTATGATTTTTTGGGGTTATGGTACAATTATGACTGAATGGAATATTGAGAGGAAGTACAGTTCTATGATGCCATTTTCTAGAATTAGTCTTGCCTGCTGATAATCTTGCATATATTTTCACCTACTTTCGACTAATGATTTTTATGATTTCCAATGAGATTTTGGGAACATAACCCCATCATAAGTTGAGGTAAGACTGTTCTTAATTTGGTCTTTTTTTTTTCCAAACCTATTGTTTCTACTTCTGCATTTGCCCAATGACTAGCCTCCTTATTGCTCATCCTTTAAAATGATGCTAAATAGGCACAGATGCGTTGTGTTGTGGTTTTTGTGCTATGTCTGTTCCCATCTGCCCAAAACATCTGACTTCAGCATGGCACCAAGAGACATTCCCTCTCAATCCTCTACTCACTTGCCCAGACTTGTTAGTCTCTTGAGATTATCTAATGTTTACACATTTTATTTCTTGAAATAAAATATTATATCCATTTTTGACAATGGAAACAAGAAAAAGAGTTCTTAAATGTTATGTAGAGCCAGTCTTAACATATGGATGTGAATCATGGACATTAGGACAACAGACATGAAAACACTGGAGGCTGTAGAAATGTGGTTTTACAGAAGAATGTTGAGAACACCATGGGCAGCTAAGAAAAGTAATGTTCTGAAAGAGACCAAAGCAAAGAGAACTAATTTCCAATATTAGGAAGAAACAATCATCATTTTTTGGCCATGTAATGAAAAGAGAAGAGCTGGAATATATTGTGACAACTGGGAAAGTTGAGGGGCGAAGAGGTAGAGGAAAGCAAAGAGAAAAGATACCAGACAGCTTAAGAGAATGGATTGGCAGAAAGTCAACAACAGAAATGATAAATAACTGTCGAGATTGAAAGAATTTATTTATTTAACTGAATTTATTTTATCTAATTGAATTTATTTGCTTGACTTAATTTATCTTACCTTAGTGAATTTATTTTATCTAAGTAAATTTATTATCTGATTGAATTTATTTATCTGACTGAATTTATTTATCTAACTGAATTTGTTTTGCCTGTTGAATTTATTATCTGACTTAATTTTTCTTACCTTAGTGAATTTATTTTATCTAAGTAAATTTATTATCTGATTAAATCTATTTTATCTGACTGAATTTATTATGCCTGACTGAATTTATCCTGTAGGTGAGAAGTATATGGGCCAATGGGCAGAGGATCAAAGACACGGATGTGGCGTTATGGTGACTCTTGATGGAATGTACTTTGAGGGAAACTTTATACAAAACAAACTGATGGTCAGTATTCTTACTTCCTTCATTGTATTTTGTTTATCTTTATACAAAAATCACATATTTTTGTTTTGTGTGTGTGCCTGCATGCATGTGTTTTTAGCTGGGTCATGCGAGAAGAATGGACAACAATCATATTTCCAAAACAATTATTGTATGGTGAACTTAGGGACAGAAAGTGACAAAGGGCAGATCAGTGCTGAGATATAAGAATGTTTGCAGAACTTCCTTTAGTGAATTCACTATCAGTGAAAGAAATCGATAGTTTAGCATCAGATCGTAGCACATGAAAAACAAAAATAAAAAAACGGCACAACATTTGAGGAAGGGTTGATGTCAAAGTAAGAAGACAAAAGGCGCAGGAGAAAGGAAATGAGGTCGGGCTTCACAAATGCACCTTGTTCATTCTGCAGTTGGATCTGTTTATCCAATATTGGTAGATTCAGTCACGGGAGAAGCTGCTCAGTAAAACAGCATCCAGCATAATAACTAATATTACCAAACTACTGCTCAATCTTACTAAGCAGGCAAAGCTCCTGGAGCAGAGAATATATTACTAAAGAAGAGATTGAAGCCATGGGTGATTTTTGGAATAGAAATAATAACGAAAATATTGAATGATATCTACAACAGCGGATATATACCAGACGACATGCTAAAATCAATATTCATAGCCCTACCAAAGAAATCGGGTGCGATTGAATGCAATGATCATCGCACAATAAGCCTTATGAGTCATATGACTAAGATATTACTAAGAATCATCATGCAAAGAGTGCGAAATAAAATCAGTCCAGAAATTAGCGATGAACAGTGTGGTTTTGTTAGAGATAAAGGAACAAGCAATGCCATTTATATCATAAGATCCAGAAAGAGCATAGAGGTGAAAACAGATCTATACCTATGTTTCATAGATTACACCAAGGCATTTGACAAAGTAAAGTACCAAGAAATAATCAAAATTTTAGAAAGCATAAATGTAGACAGCAAAGATCTAAGAATAATAAAGAACATGTACTGTCAACAAACAGCGGCCATAAGAACTGGAAACCAATTGGGAATGTTTCAACAAATAAAACAGGGTGTTAGACAAGGTTGTGTGCTGTCACCAGATTTGTTTAATATTTATAGTGAGATTATTTTAAGATCCATAAGGGGCACGCCTGGAATAACAATTGGAGGTCATAACATAAATAATCTAAGGTATGCTGATGATACAGTCTTAATCGCTAAGAGTGAAAATGAGTTACAAGAAATGTTGGACATTATAGTGAAAGAAAGCAAAAATAAAGGACTCAGCCTTAATAGCAAAAAGACAGAGGTAATGGTAACAACTAAGAAAAAGACATCACCTCAGT
Source organism: Megaustenia siamemsis (assembly GCA_032433765.1). Classification (NCBI taxonomy): domain Eukaryota; kingdom Metazoa; phylum Mollusca; class Gastropoda; order Stylommatophora; family Ariophantidae; genus Megaustenia; species Megaustenia siamemsis. Next base: position 69,275,030 of record JAVIAB010000156.1, read on the forward strand.
GCAAAATAAAGACAAGTGGAACAATATTAAAACAGGTAAATGAAATTAGGTAACCAAAATTTTACTAAAAGTTATACAACAAAGGATTCAGAATAAAATTAATACTGAATTAGATGAGCAGCAATTCGGATTCAGAAAAAACAGTGGGGCAAAAGAAGCCATATTCAGCATGAGGACATTGATTGAAAAGTACATAGAAGTAAACAAACCAATATATGCCTGCTTCATAGACTACACCAAAGCATTTGATAGAATACACCATAATCAACTTATAGACTGCCTAAAAGATATAAATCTGGATGACACAGACATACAACTGATATGTAATTTGTACTGGGAGCAAACAGCAATAATAAAATATAACAAAGAGAACTCTACACCCATTGATATAAAAAGAGGAATAAGACAAGGATGCATCCTATCACCAAGCTTGTTCAATCTATACACTGAGCAAATCTTTAAAAACATCACTGAGATGCCAGGCCTAAACATTAATGGGAAGATAATCAAGAATCTAAGATATGCTGATGATACTGTACTACTAGCAGAAAATCCGAAAGATCTACAACAATTACTTAAAGTAATAAACATGACAAGCAAAAAATATGGACTAGATATGAATATCAAAAAGACTAAAACTATGATCATAAACAAAGAAAATTCTCAAGACCTACAATTAAATATCAAAGTGGAATACATCTAGAGACAGTTCAGAACTACAACTACCTGGGACATACTATAACCAGTGATGGAAAATGTACAACTGAAATAAATAAAAGAATAGGTATGGCAAAAAGTAATTTCAATGCCATGAAAAATATACTAACATCAAAACAAGTAACACCAGGACTAAAACTAAGAATAGCAAAATGTTACATCTTCTCAATATTCCTGTATGGTGCAGAAACATGGACATTAGACCAGAAAACAGAACAGAAAATTGAAGCCTTTGAAATGTGGATTTAGAGAAGAATAGATAGAATTGGATGGAAAGAAAAGAAAACAAACGAGGAAGTTTTAAAACAACTAAAAATGAAAAGAGAACTACTAAAAACAATTAGAGCAAGACAAATGAAATTTTTGGGTCATGTTAAAAGACACAACAGCCTAATAAAAGTAATATTGGAAGGGAAAATACAAGGTAAAGGAGGCAGAGGCAGACCAAGACTAACATGGACGAGTAACATCAAAAGATGGACAAACCAATCTATAACAGCCTGCACCATCAAAGCAAGAAACAGAGTGGAATGGCGATCCATGGTAGCCAACCTTCGCTGCGGAGATCGCACCCGATGATGATGAAATGAATTTTAATATTTTGGAACTTTGCTAACCTCAGACGGAAGATATGCAAAAGAGGTGAGATGCAGAATGGCTCTGGCAAAAGCAGATTTCCAAAAAATGAGGAAGATACTATGCAATCCATTTTTGATAATAGAGACAATAAAAAGAGTTCTTAAATGTTACATAGAGCCAGTCTTAACATTTGGATACGAATTATGGACAATAGGACAACAGACAAGAAATCACTGGAGTCTGTAGAAATGTGGTTTTACAGAAGAATGTTGAGAGTACCATGGACAGTTAAGAAGAGTAATGGAGATGTTCTGAGAGAGGTCAAAACAAAAAGAGAGCTAATTTCCAATGTTAGGAAGAAACAATCATCATTTTTTGGCCATGTAATGAGAAGAGAACAACTATTGTAACAACTGGAAAAATTGAGGGACGAAGAGATAGAGGGAAGCAAAGAGAAAAAATAACAGACATCTTAAGAGAATGGCTTGGCAGAAGGTCAACAACAGAAATGATAAATAGCTGCCGAGAGCGAAAGTTGTGGAGAGACATGATCACCTATGCCAGCAGGCCTGGTACTTGATGATGATGATGACTGATCAATCATGATTGCGTGCCACTGACCATCTGTCAAAATACCAAAGGTCATATATTATGAAAAAATCATAAAATAGTTCAGAATTTTTGTGTGTGTGTTATTCTTTCCCTTGAAAATTAAACTTTATTATTCCCCCTCATTTGATAAATAATTTTACTGCTTTTTACATATTTTAGTTGTATACTTATTTGTGTGAGTTTTAATCCTTTTGCTGTACTTATACTTGCTATTTGTTTGCATTTGTACTTTTTCTTTAGTTTTTTTAATGTATATACAGATATTTATTGTTCCTTGCTTAACCATCTTTAGCTTCCTGTTATGGTATGTTTAGAGGGTTGTTGTGTCTGCATTCTTTCAATACCATCTAGATGTCTCATAACATATTGTGACTTCCAGTTTCAAGATGACGCGGTTATGTTTGCGTCAACATTCATTGTTATGTTTTTTACCAGAAAGATAGTTAATTTTATCTTTCCAATCCCGATAAGTGTATAGATTGGAAGTTACATTGTTGGGATCTTTGCCTGTGCAGCTGAGTATGTGCATGTGATCTGAAATCCTTTACAGTGTGCGCAATGGTGTGTTCTGTGTTGACTGCAATACACGTCATCTTTGGAATACTGGTCAATGTGGCGGATGGGCGGTAAGAACCATTGAGGCTTAGTCTGAAAAGTGTTCCTTATTGCAGTTTCCTCATATTCCAAGTCTGGCTTGCTGTTGGAGCTACTGAATTTGGTGCTCTGTGCACGCCGTGAACCGTGTCTTTCATCCGTAGTATCATGTTTTGATATTCTGATTGCTTACGGTGATCGAAGGACACTTCAGCTGAGTTCACTTTTCAGTGTCCCTTGGCCTTTATCTTTTCGTGTGGGCTCTAGTTGCTGTAATGGGAACTGCAGCTGCCTTTCTTTGTTTGGATCCTTCAATGAAATGAGTTTTAATTCAGATGATTTCACTGGCATGGGCAGTTGAGCAATTATGGATTTTAATTCATTTGCAGTGATACCGGGGCCTTCAGTTAACCATAACTATAACACATTGTGTGACATATCTGGTACAGACAGCCGATAACCATTTGGTGACTTTATGACCCTTATGTGACAAGTTAGGTACATACACAAATGAAACACTTCTTTTTTTATTTTGGAACTTCAGTGATATAGAAAAATAATAATAGTGGTAATAAATTGTAAATACAGCCACACTACATTTAAAAAAAAATTTTTTGCGTTTGCCAGCTTTTAACCTCTGATGAAGCCTCTAGAGACTAGGAATTGAATTTTGCGTGCTAATTCATTTTTTCCTGGCAGCCATGTGCACAGGGGTCCCTCGCCATACAGGCAGACAACTCTGTCTTCAAATGTACTAATATTTTTTCCGTCAATGAGTAATTTGCATTTCAACCCGGACCTCACTGCTGAGACCAGAGGTGGTTGCTGTAGAGAGAGAGATCACAAATAAAAATCCCAACTGGTGCAGTCGGGATTTGAACCCAAAACCTCTTTATCTCGAGGTTGGTGTCTTGCCTCAAGACCAACAAGTCCCCCTGCCACGTTACATGAAACAAAAGGAAACAAATGACAATCTGACTTTGGATAACTGCAGAAATGTGAGATACCAGGCTATATATATGCCACATCAAGGAAGAAAGGAGGATATCATTAATGAATAATTTGAATAATACTTCAATATTGTGATCTCAGAAAATTGGAAGAGACCTAATTGCTTCAAGTGATCTGTTGTGTACTATTATTATTAAGTAAAGTCCTAATTTAAGCACATAAATTATTCCAGCAAAACCAGTGATGTCCTCTTAGTTGACATTACAACAAAAATACAGTAGCTCTCAAATACCCCCAAAAATTATCTCAATGTTCATCACTAATGACTGACCCCAGGCATTTGTGCAACAATTCCTCTGGGATTTATTGGATTCAGTTTTGTTTTCTCAGCATTAGGGTCTATGATGATGATGATGATGAACAATATTGTTGTAAAAATCTATCGCAAATGGTCACCACGATTGTGCTCTTTTCGCTAAATTTAGGGGTCTTTTTCTAATGACAGATTAGAGAACCACCAAATAAAGTGCAATGTTACTCAAGGGGATATTACTTTCCCAAACTAAAATAATTTATGTGCTTAAACTAGGACTTTGCCGATTATTATTATTATTATTGTTATTTTTAATTGAATAGAAATTGTTCATCTTGCATTGATGATTTAATTTTAATGTTTATGAAATTTGTTCCAGGGCTTTGGAGTCATGATATCTGATGATAACACAACTTATGAGGGAGACTTCATGGATATTACACATTTATCAGGAAAGGTGAAATAATTCAACTCATTTTACTCCTTATATTTAATTATTTATTTTGTTCTTTATTCCTTATATTTAATTTGTTATTTTCTTCCTTACATTTTATTATTTTTTGGTTTTGTTTTAAATTTCATTAGTTGATTTATTTGTTAAATTGATTGTAGATATAATTTAGTGTACATTAAGTATGAACTTGATGACCAGTCTCAACTCATAATCAGGACACTGATATCCACCCTAACCAGATCTCAGAAAGTGCAAAGGAAATATTTTCACAGAGAACGAATAACTAAATAGAGAACTGATACAAGATGTCAGATAGTAGTGGCTTACCAAATGTTATAATTTCTCAAACTGTCAAATGTGAAAATCCAAAATATTTTTTTTAATTTACTCGTCTTTTCTCACTTATCATTTATAATATATGGTATGCATCTATGGCAGAATAAAGGAAGATTGTACCATGTGAGATGAGTTTGTGTAAAGATAAGGACCATTATTGTCAATAAAAGAGACCAAATGAGAATAAGGCCTTACAGATTTGTTTAAACCAGACCTTGCATCAAAGATGTGGAGATACACAAATTAAAGTGGTTTGGTTTCTTCATGAAAATAGAATTATGTCTACATTAATTGACAATCACTAAAATGGGAAATAGCAGGAAAGAGAAAAAGACCTAGTGAGGCACAGAGAAGAACACTGACTGGAGAGGCCAGAGGAGCAGGCATTGACTCTTTTGCGGAGATTGAAAAGCTCGCCTAGACTTCAGAGAAGGTGAACTGTGAGCTCTATGTGACATATGATGGCACTGGAACCATGTTAGATGTTAGTTGATAATGTGACTTCAACATATGAAAAAGATCATGAATAAGATGAAAAGACAATATAATTAAAATCCTGCAGTGGCATGTTCTAACAATCGCCTTTGTGACGTTCTTGGTCCAGGATAAAAGATTTCTTCTAACTCCCATAACTCTGGAAGTCGTTGGGGCTCCACTGACAGACTTTGTCAATCTTCTCCATGTATCTCTATCTTCAGTCATTCTGAGGTATTCTGCAAAGGGTTGTCCATTCTTTGATGTTATCTTCCCATATCTTTCTCTGCCTACATCTCCGTCTCACTTCTTGTACAGTTTCTTGTAGAATGATTTAGTCTACTCAACAGAACATCTTTACTGCACAATGGACAACTCCACAGTGCTCAGATCCCCTCCTCAGCACCCTTTCCAATATGAAGCTCCCACCACACAGTAGCAAAAGCATTGTAGATGGCTTCAGCTCAGATGCACTAACTCAGCACTGGTGAAAACCTTGACCCCAACCTCCTTAGTATTAACCCCAACCTCAATATTGTTTGAATATTGATCCCAACGCAGACACGCTCACTTAACATCCTCTTAATAGTGGATGATGTGGAGGTGTCTTCCTTTAGTCATTGGGTGAACACAAGCAAGAAAAAGTAATCAGGGAGACACTTTTGGAGAAGGCATCAAATGTCTTATCAGACTGAACTGAAGAACAAATGCAAAGGAGGAAACATTTGGAGAAACAAGGAGCATTGAAAATCCTGGAGTGTTCCATTGACAGATGGATGTTTGAAATAATCTTCTTCAAATTTACAAGACAAGTCACATTTATCTTTTTGATGATTCACTAATGACACTTGCTTGGGATAATTATCTCTTTCTGTACAGAAGCTTTTTATCGATGCAACGGAAGAGATTTTAGAGACCAAATTTATCACGGTTTTAAGAATCAATCTACATATCTATATTTAACTAGCACATAACATATTATATGTGAATTTTTAGATAATTCAACAAGGTATTAGATTTCACCAATACCAAGATGATACAAGATATGTAAAAAGAAATTGGTTTGATGATGGTTCACACTAATCAAATTGAGAGTGTCGCACTATGCGGCAAAATGTCCGCGGCCAAAATCAGCATGGCACATAGTGTGGCAAGACATACGGAAGGAGTTAATATCATTGCTCACATGATGTCAAGTACTTCATCCACCTTCAATTTTTACCTCATTGGATTTGTAACATACTTTATCTCTTACACTCTTGATACAAATTATTTTTCATTTTGTTTTCAATTAACTTTTATTCCATTTACTCCTTAGTGCTCCATAATTCTGACGGTGTTATTTTTTTGGAAAATGTTATTTTTAAAAAGAAATCATTTTTTTAGAAACTTGCAAGAATTTTGGCTGTCTGCTGACCTCCATCCTAACAATTTCACAGGGCACCTTAACACTATCATCAGGAGATAAGCTGGAAGGATCATTCAGTGGAACACTTAATGAAGGGTTGAAGATCAATGGGACATTTATTAAGTCAACATCTTCACCAGATTTTGACCAAAAATTACATCCGGCTGGAGTTAAGTCCAAGTGAGTTCTCTTTTTATCACAGACCTGTTAAAAGTTCTTAGAAATAAGTGAACAAATATATGTTATTGTCATAAACCTGTAAGAAAGTCTTACAAATAAGTGAACAAATATATGTTATTGTTATAAATCTGTAAGAAAGTCTTACAAATAAGTGAACAAATATATGTTTTTGTCATAGACCTGTTAAAAGGTCTTACATAAAAGTGTACAAATATAATATGTTATTGTCATAGACCTGTTAGAACATCTTACAAATAAGTGAACAAATGCTGGCTTTAGTATAGTGATAGCTGACTTTAGTATAGTGATAGCATGCTGACTTTAGTATAGTGATAGCATGCTGGCTTTAGTATAGTGATAGCATGCTGGCTTTAGTATAGTGATAGCTGGCTTTAGTATAGTGATAGCATGCTGGCTGTAGTATAGTGATAGCTGGCTTTAGTATAGTGACAGCAAGCTGCTTTAGTACAGTGATAGCTGGCTTTAGTATGGTGATAGCATGCTGGCTCTAGTATAGTGATAGCTGGCTTTAGTATAGTGGTAGCTGGCTTTAGTATAGTGATAGCATGCTGGCTTTAGTATAGTGATAGCATGCTGGCTCTAGTATAGTGATAGCTGGCTTTAGTATAGTGATAGCATGCTGGCTTTAGTATAGTGATAGCATGCTGGCTCTAGTATAGTTATAGCTGGCTTTAGTATAGTGATAGCATGCTGGCTCTAGTATAGTTATAGCTGGCTTTAGTATAGTGATAGCATGCTGACTTTAGTATAGTGGTAGCGTGCCAGCTTTAGTATAGTGATAGCAAGCTGGCTTTAGTTATAGTGATAGCTTGCTGACTTTAGTATAGTGATAGCATGCTGCCTTTAGTATAGTGATAGCATGCTGACTTTAGTATAGTGATAGCATGCTGGCTCTAGTATAGTGATAGCTTGCTGACTTTAGTATAGTGATAGCAAGCTGGCTTTAGTTATAGTGATAGCTTGCTGACTTTAGTATAGTGATAGCTGGCTTTAGTATAGTGGTAGCTTGCCAGCTTTAGTATAGTGATAACATGCAAGCCTGACAGTAAAGTAAATGTGGGTTCAATCACAACTTAATAGTTTCCAGTGATTCAGGCTTAAAAAATGGGTATCTGACTCGGTGAGTCAGGGATCGAGGAATAGCACTGGCCCCCTCACTTTAAAATGCAGTAGTCTGTTACAAGGGAGTTTAATCTTTTACTTCTCTATGATTACATTGTGACACATTTTTTATATGACACACTTTATGGTTGGGTTAAAACTAGAGCTGTTTTGCACACAACTGGAGGTATGGAGGCAAAATGCACTATTTTCTGGTGACTGACCTATTGTAGAGGTGCAATGTTACAAGACTTGATGATCTCATCATGGTTAAATTATGGTTATGTATAGTTTTGTAAGGGGAGCCGCGATAGCTCAGTGGTTAGTGAACTGGACTACCACGGACAAGGGGTAGGGTTCGATCCCAACCGACGGCTTCCGGGTTCACCCAGCCTTAAATGGGTACCGGATTTTTTTCTGGGAAAGTAAAGCAGCACGGGCGTAATACCGACTACATTACCCAAAAATCATGTGCTCAAGGTCTGTAAAATATAGGGTCACTAACACCATATTTTCCTATACGCCACTTGGCGTGACGGGGGTACTTACTTTTTTTTATAGTTTTGTAAACACTTATCTGGCCTGCTTCATCATTTCGTTGCTATCATTCTATCTATCTATCTATTGTCCTTTCGAGCCAAAGACGGCATATAGGGCAGAACTACAATCTCAAAAACAGAAACCTTGCTTGCCAAAATGGCACATATTGCAGAGATCACTGCTTCTAAAATGTATGGTTCTGTTTCCATAACAATGCTTTTTACAATGACAGCTTGTCAAGCCATCGATCAACTAGTTGCTACCATTACCAGACATCAAAAAAGTCATTACCCTTTCCCTATGTGCTTTTAATAAACTTCCCACATTTTTTAACATCTGCTGGTTTTTCCCTCACTTGAACACACTATGCATTGCTTGATGTGTTCTAAGGACTTAAAACTACTTTGATCTTGATCCTTCCCACACAGCTAGATGTACCAATTATTTCTAATTCATATATAATAATGATTATATATATCCAATTTGTTCAATAATGATTACGCCTCACTGAACTTGCATTACGCTTTGTTTACATCGCCGCCTCGTAGCTGCCACAAGGGGTCAGGCAGACAACGTGACCTGACCTAAATTCGCGACCGTGTTGAATACTGCTAAGCCTGTGATTTCCCAGTGGTCTATAGTACTTCACTTGTTGTGTGTAATTAGGCGACACCCTAAGCCGTTCGTCACATCTTAAGGACAGTTAGATGACTGCAAATTAGAACAACTCGTTATTTAAAACTGATGAACCTTATTGTGTTCACTACATCCACCGATCACCAAGGTGTCGGTGCTAGACAACCAATATATATATGCATATTACATAGACATCAACTTCACGCTGACATTCATTGATCATACAATAACTTGATATCAGCACTGCCTTGTGCCTCCATCACGTAAAGAACATGGAATCTCATTCAGCATTTGACAGCATCTTGAATTTCATTCAGCCTAGAGAGAACATTGCCTATCTCTCACATTACTTTGCTTAATAACAACGGTTAAAGCACAGCCTTGTGCCTTTTTCAGCATATCAAGAACATTGAATTTCATTCAGCCTTGACAGAACATTGAGCTTCATTCAGCATAGAGAGAACATTGCGTTTCTCTCGCATTACATTGATTGACAACACTTGGTTAAAGCAAGGCCGTGTGCCTTATTCAGCATCTTAAGAACATTGAGCTTCATTCAGCATAGAGAGAACATTGCGTTTCTCTCGCATTACATTGATTGACAACACTTGGTTAAAGCTCGGCCTTGTGCCTTATTCAACAGCTTAAGAACATTGAAATTCATTTATCATTGACAGAACCTTGAACTTCATTCAACATGGAGAGAACATTGCGCTTCTCTCGTATTACATTGATTGACAACACTTTGAAGTGAAAATGGTTGTTTCCTACTCACCAAGTATTCACACAGAATTCCTTGCTGTAGCCATGTTCCACCGAATCACACTGCAATTATGGAACAGTACCTTAATCTACTCGCACTAGTTTAGTGACTAACTGTCACTGCCTTCATGCTACTCAGCAGCTGTACCTATCAGCCCTTAGGACTAAGTCCCTAATGCTATCTATGGCTGCTTTACACTGCCTGGCTTTCTCCTGACTTGGAGAACCTTCCTCGGCGAGAGCCAGTCCACAACTAACTAACAACATTGACGACACATCGTTATCAACTGACAACTAACTAACGTTATTACACTTTGCTGTCAACTGATCAGCAATCAAATTGTGACTAACTAAACTTACTATGTACACTAATTTTAAGGGTTGCTAGCTCTAATGGCTAACGCCCTACGGAAAGAACCTCTCGGCTCCACCGCTATCCGAAGACTGAATCCTTTGTTCACTACTTTTGCTCATATACATTCTCTCCCCCTGATTCTCCACATTCTCGTGCGACACACTTCGTCTTGAGTTGATCTATCTATTCACTTTTCACGTTTTTCTGTCATTCCTCTCTGCCTATCCTCTATCATTACCCTCTCCCTTATTTCGTCATTTGACCTTCATTCTCTCGCTTTCTCTCTTCCTCTATTTTCTTCTTATCTTTCTCTCACTCCCTGCTACTTAGACGTTGCATAGGGCTCATAGTGTTTTTCGCCATCCATCTCTATTCTTGATGAGATATTCAATTCTATCAAATGAGCATATGCCTGCCAACGTTGCTTCTCTTATAAGTGTTCTTTCTAGCATCTTCAAATCATCCTCTATTTCTGTATCCTGTTGTTTCCCATAGAAGAGACTGTTTTGCAATTCTCTTGTTGTCTCTTCACAACATGTGCCCCACATATGTCCATCTTCTCTTCCTAATGGTAGATGAGATTGTTGATCTTTGGCATGGCTCATTATAACACCACAAGATTCTACAACATCCATGGATTGTTTCCTCACCTACGGTTGCCCCTAATTGAGTCTCAGAGGAAGGTTGTAAGCCCTACGTCCAACGGTACAAGCAAGATGGAAAGTAAACATGGCCTCCATCTTGAAATGCACCAGAAGTGAAAAGTACTAAAGTAGTTAATATTTTATGATATTGTTTTTGTTCTAATGGTCCTGGTTGATTCTTCTTCTTCTTCTTTTCTCTTTTCACTGATACCTAAAAGGTGTCGTGGTTTATATCATTTGTCATTTTTGAGCTGCTCGAATTGTCTGAATTAGTGATTTCCCATTTGTTGTTACATGTCACTGTCACAGCATCTATCCATCTTCTTCTGGGTCTTCCTCTTGGTCTTTTTCCATGCATTCTCGAGAAGAACGCCCTTGATGGGTATTGGTGAGGATTCATTCTGACCAGGTGGCCAAACCATTTAAGTTGTTGTTGTTCTATATATTCTTGGCAGGGTTTTGTTCCTACCATTTTTCTTATGGTTTCATTTGGTATTCTATCTCTTCATGTGTTGTTCATTACTTTTCTCAAGCATTGCATCTCACATGTATTGATCTTTCTTAAATGTGATTTAGAAAGGGTCCATGTTTGACTTTCATAGCACAAAGTTGGTATGAACATGCTATTTATCATTTGTTGTTTAGCTGGCATAGTAATGTTTGGATGTCCTGGTTGATTAACAATGAAATTTTTTATGATACAGTATGATTTTTTATACATATACATGCATATTTCTTTGTCATGCATTTGCATTTCATTTGCAGACATTTTGGTCAATTAGGAGTCAGTGCAGACAGGAAATGGGTGGACATTTTCTCCCATACAACAGCAAGTCTTGGTCAAGGTCAGTTTGGTAAAGGTCAGAGTCAGGAAGATGTAGATAAGGCCTGGGAGGTGGTAGCGGTGATGGTCACAGCAGGAAGACATGCTTTGAAGGAGGGCACTGGAATGTATGTTGTAGTGGTTTTTCTTCTGCTTTGTTCTTTTTCACTTAAACAATTTTTTTTTTGTCATGTACCATATTTTGGCTTGAGGTCAATCATGAAAAGACTAAAGTCATGAAAAGTTTAATTCCAACAAGTGACAAAATATACATGGAAAACAAACCAGTAGAAGAGATCGATCACTTCATCTATCTTGGAAGTCACATTGATCGAGAAGGGGATACGAGCAAAGAAATTAGAATCAGACTGGCTAAAGCAGCAATGTCTTTCAGAAGCCTTGAAAAGTTGTGGAAATCAAAACTCATTAGCACAAACACAAAACTTAGGCTATTCAAATCAAATGTACTATCAACCCTTACGTATGCGTGTGAAAGCTGGAAAACAACAAGAGATATAGAAACAAAGTTGAACGCATTCGAAAATAAATGTCTAAGGAAAATACTTGGTATAGAATGGAACGAATTCAAAACAAACGAGGAAATTAGAGAAATCGCCAATCAACCACTAATATCTTCAGTAATAAAGAAAAGACGATGGTCATACGTTGGACATGTGATGAGAAGAGATAATAATCGAATAGCAAAGCAAGCCCTCATATGGGAAACAACAGGTAAAAGAAAAAGAGGAAGACCCAGGGAGACACTGAGAAGAACATTGATGAGAGAGGCAAGAGCAGCAGGAATCGGCTCCCTCAATGAGATAGAACTGCTTGCACAGAACAGAGACAGATGGCGAGATTTGATAAAATATCTTTAAAAGAAAACTGCTAGAACAAAAATTCATATAGGAGAAGGTGTATCTTGGTCTACGCCCTATGGGCCGGTTACGGCTCGAAAGGTCAATAGATAGATAGACCATATTTTGTCTTGTTATATTTTTTGTCATTTACCATATTTTGTCTTGTTACATTTTTTGTCATGTACCATATTTTGTCTTGTTATATTTTTTTGTCATGTTACAATTTTGTTTGTCTTGTACCACTTTTTTTGTCACCTATCATTTCTTGTCATGTACCACGTTTTGTCTTGTGAGATTTTTTGTCTTGTACATTTACTATTGTGTACCACTTTTTTGTCTTGTGACATTTTTTGTCTTGTACATTTATTATTGTGTAACATTTTTGTCTTATTTTTGCCATGTACCATTTTTCATCTTGTTACATTCTTTGTCATGTACAATTTTGTGTCTTATTACATTTTCTGTCATGTACCATTTTTTTTGTCTTGTTACACTTTTTTGTTAAATTTGCACTAAAAGGACAACATGTTGAGTTGCACAAATTTAAAAGAGAGAGAGAGAGAAAGAGAGCAATCTACCTTGTTTAGACATATCATGAGAAGGGCAAAGCTTGAAAGCATTGTAACAATGAGAAATATAAAAGGAAAGAGAGACACTGGAATACGAAGACAGAAAAAAAGTAGACAGTCTAAATGTGTAGCATGGTAAGAGAGCAACAGCAGCACTGCTAGGGAGACACCAGAGACTGGAACATGTAGAAGGACATGATAATCTATACTGTAATCATGGCACCTGATAATGATGAATTTCAAGAGGAAGTTATTTTACATGATAAGAACGGCAGTTCTCTTACATTCCATTTAATTGGTCATTTACAGCGAGCTAGAAAATTGTTGGATATATTCTGGAGAAGTTGAAAACCTATCCACTGCTTTATAGACTGACGGATAAATTTATGGATATATAGACATGATGATTTATTGTGTGAAATAACACGTGTAAGATGGCACAAATTTGTAAACTAACACATCAAACTTTTTATTTGACCGCCTTGGAAAATGCCAAAGATATTTTTAAATTACGGAAGCATGTACAAGCTAGATAATGTTATCTTTATAAACACTTTGTGTGATAAACAATTTACAAAAAAATTGCTTCCATCATGTGATTAAACAGTTTACAAAAAAATTACTTCCATCATGTGATTAAACAGTTTACAAAAAAAATTACTTCCATCATGTGATAAACAATTTACAAAAAAATTACTTCCATCATGTGATAGACAATTTACAAAAAATGACTTCTATCATGTGAGAAACAATTTGCAAACCAATTGCTTCCATCATGTGATAAACAATTTACAAAAAAATACTTCCATCATGTGATAAACAATTTACAAAAAATTACTTTCGTCATGTGATAACATTTACAAAAAATTACTTCTATCATGTGATAAACAATTTGCAAACCAATTACTTCCATCATGTTATTTTGAGAAAATATCTTGAATTGAAAGTAAAAAATAAAATATACATTTTGAATGGTTGTAAAATGCTGTCTCTTGTTTATTTATTTTACATTTCTGTTCACCAAATTTATAGTTCACCAAACAAGATCAAAGTTCAGCAGAGAACTCTTGAAGATTTGGAGAAAATCCCAGCACATGGAGATGATCCTCTCACCGCAGAAGTGGTTGAAGAATTGGCTGCTTACTTGGCTAAGGTGTGCATGGTTTTATTGGTGGTCCTGTAAATGTATGGTTATGGTGTTATGATTAGTTGATAAGGCCCCGGTAATCTATCTATCTATCTATTGACCTTTCGAGCCGTAACCGGCCCATAGGGCGTAGACCAAGATACACCTTCTCCTATATGAATTTTTGTTCTAGCAGTTTTCTTTTAAAGATATTTTATCAAATCTCGCCATCTGTCTCTGTTCTGTGCAAGCAGTTCTATCTCATTGAGGGAGCCGATTCCTGCTGCTCTTGCCTCTCTCATCAATGTTCTTCTCAGTGTCTCCCTGGGTCTTCCTCTTTTTCTTTTACCTGTTGTTTCCCATATGAGGGCTTGCTTTGCTATTCGATTATTATATCTTCTCATCACATGTCCAACGTATGACCATCGTCTTTTCTTTATTACTGAAGATATTAGTGGTTGATTGGCGATTTCTCTAATTTCCTCGTTTGTTTTGAATTCGTTCCATTCTATACCAAGTATTTTCCTTAGACATTTATTTTCGAATGCGTTCAACTTTGTTTCTATATCTCTTGTTGTTTTCCAGCTTTCACACGCATACGTAAGGGTTGATAGTACATTTGATTTGAATAGCCTAAGTTTTGTGTTTGTGCTAATGAGTTTTGATTTCCACAACTTTTCAAGGCTTCTGAAAGACATTGCTGCTTTAGCCAGTCTGATTCTAATTTCTTTGCTCGTATCCCCTTCTCGATCAATGTGACTTCCAAGATAGATGAAGTGATCGATCTCTTCTACTGGTTTGTTTTCCATGTATATTTTGTCACTTGTTGGAATTAAACTTTTCATGACTTTAGTCTTTTCATGATTGACCTCAAGCCCAATTTTGCTGGCTATTGATGATAGTTCATTTGTGTTTTCCTGCATCGTTTTTATCTGATTGCTGATGAGAACTATGTCATCAGCAAAGTCCAGGTCCTCCAAATGGTCTCCTTGTATCCATTCGATGCCTTTATTACCAGTGCAGCATTTCTTCATTATGAAGTCCATAACAATTCCAAATAACAAGGGCGATAAAATACATCCTTGTTTAACCCCAGTTTCTATTGGGAAACATTCGCTCAGTCCTTCCTCTGTTCGAACTGCACATGTGTAACCATCATACATGTCTTTGATAATATTTATGATTTTTGATGGTAAGCCATATTGCTTCAGAATTTTCCACAAAGAATCTCTATGAATACTATCAAATGCTTTTTTGAAGTCGATGAAGTTAAGTACAAAAGGTTTTTGCTTTTCAATGTGTTCCTCCAATATAAGTCGTAGAGTGAAAATGTGGTCAAGACAGCTTCTCCCTTTTCTAAACCCAGCCTGTTCTTCACGCATTACTGTATCTATTGAATCCTTTATTCTATTTAGGATGATTTTACAGAATAATTTTGAGGCAACTGACAAAAGTGTCACGCCTCTCCAATTGTTACAGTCTCTAAGATTGCCCTTTTTTGGGATCTTAACAATGATTCCTTTTTTCCATTTATGAGGCGTCTTCTCTGTTTTCCAAATGATGTTGAACATTTTTTGGAGATGTATTAAATTATGGCTATCAATTGCCTTGAGGATCTCAGCTGTTAACTTATCCTCTCCAGCAGCCTTGTTATTGGTCATTAGCTTTAAGGTGGTTTCTATTTCACTCAAGGTGAAGTCATCTAAATTTACATATAATTCTGCTGCTGGTGTTTCAGCTTCAAAATCTATTAAACTGTGAGGTAGTGGACGGTTAAGAATTTCTTTGAAGTGTTCCGCCCAACGGGCTTTTATGTCTGCGCTTGTTGTTAGCATTAATCCAGATAATATATATATAATATCCAGCCCCGGTAATACTGCAAACAAATTAAAATCCAATATTGCTCAACCACCTGTGCCAGTGGAAGCATCCAAATTAAAACTCATCTCATTGAAGGATCCAAAAAGAAAGACAGCTGCAGTCCCCATCATAGCAGCTACAGCACACACCAAAAGACATAAGGCCTCGTGGCACCAAAAGTGAACGCAGCTGAACTGTCCTTTGTTATTCGATATCATCATACATCATAGGCAATCAGAATATTGAAACATGATCCAGATGGAAAACACAGCTCACGGTGTGAACAGAGCACTAAACTCAGTAGCTCTGGCAGCAAGCCAGACTTGTAATATGAGGAAACTGCAACAAGGACCAATTTTCAGACAGTACCCAACGGATCCCTGTCGCCTATCTGACATATTGACTGATAGTTAAGTCAACAACATATAATTAGAAAGTTAGGTCAACTACATATATTTGGATAGTTAGGTCAACAACATATAATTAGATAGTTAGGTCAATTATATATCATTAGATAATTAGGTCAACTACATATAATTAGAAAGTTAGGTCAACTACATATATTTGGATAGTTAGGTCAACAACCTATAGTTAGATAGTTAGGTCAATTATATATCATTAGATAATTAGGTCAACTACATATAATTAGAAAGTTAGGTCAACTACATATATTTGGATAGTTAGGTCAACAACCTATAATTAGATAGTTAGGTCAATTATATATCATTAGATAATTAGGTCAACTACATATAATTAGAAAGTTAGGTCAACTACATATATTTGGATAGTTAGGTCAACAACATATAATTAGATAGTTATGTCAACTAATTAGTTAGGTCAACTACATATGTTTAGATTATTAGCTCAAGTACAAATAATTAGATATACATTTTTTTCCCCGGATATTTGAATAGACAAACTCTAGATTATATTACACAGCTGATACCAGATTAACTAGATTGTAAGGCAGATATTGAATAGTAAGAATGTTAGAACATCTTCAAAGAAATAGAATAAGAGTATATATATATATATATCAAAAAGGGAGCTCGTAAAAAATATCACAAAGAAGCAGTCAACATTTTTCGGGCACATCATGAAAAGAGGAAAGTTGGAATACTTGGTTACAACTGGCAAAATAAAAGGAAAGAGAGATCGCAGATGACAAAGAGAGAAAATACTGGATAGCTTGGTATCATGGCATGGAAATCAGTCAACAACAGAACTGATACGATGCACTGTAGATAGAAGATTGTGGAGGGATATGGTCACCTGCGCCAACTGGTATGGCACATGATGATGATATATATATATGTATATATGGCCTTTGGCGTCTTGACAGACGGTTGGCAGCATGCAATCATGATAAGTCAGTGGTTTGGTAAAGCATTAGTGTCTCATACTGGGTGCTGCTTTACTGAATATCTTCTCTCGTGGCTGAATTTGCCAATCCTGGACAGACAGATCCATCAACAGAACGAGCAAGGTGTATTTGTGGTACTTGGCCTTGCCTCTTTTCTCTTGCGCCTTTTGTCTTCTGAATTTGATATCAGCACTGTCTCGAAAGTTGCTGTGCCATTTTTTATTTTTGCTGTCCATGTGCTAGAATGTATGAGCTTATTATGCACAGCAAAACCCACCCCATGTAAGCGAGGCTGCTCAGGATTTACCCCCTGCCAGAAAAAGGTATAATTTTTTTCCCTGACTGAACCACAATCTGCAAGCCTTGTTTCCTGAAGGGCTGTAATATCAACATGTAGACTCTGCAGCTCCATGTTGATGAGGGTTGATTCCTTATGTTTTCTACATTCGTGAGATTGGTGTTATTAAATCCAGGACACATGGTCGATGGTTCCACGTGCCGAGTATGAGAGATTGTGTCTTCCTTCTGCTGTGTCCTAACGAGGATGGAACTGACATTTCAGCTTGTTTGCTATGCCCCGGCCAATAATATGGAGATGATGCTTTGCCCAAAACGCACTAACCCCCTCTCGTCTCCTATTTGAAGCGTTTCGAAGGAAGGACTAGGCCCTTACGTTCGGAATCAAAGTTGAGTTGCAGGGGATGCCAGAAGATGGATAATACACCACCGACTGCCTTAGGGTCCCTCCCTCTGGATTTTCTGTTTGGGTTTACTCCCGTAGCCTACAAACTCTCCTGAGTCTTCTCATGAGGCAGGGAGCGAGTTGGTCAAGAAAGCCGCTGTCTGATATAGGTGTTTGCCAATTTTCAGATTAACACTAAACTGAATTCTATTCATCTTCAGGCTTGTGATACAATCTACCACCCACTTGGTCAATTGATGGAGAACCTTGTGGATGTTTTCCGAGCCTCCTACATTGGAGTAGGGGCCCATCCATGTCTTCTGCATCATGCTGTTCTTGAAATGAGATCCTACATCAGCAGATTATACCAGGTTGTCAGGTATGTGGAACAAACATTGAAATAAAACACTTGTTGTTTTCACCATTTTCTTTATCTATCTTTTGCCAAATTATATTGGGTAGCTTGGCGTAACTAAAATCTAAAATTAATTTTGGATGAAAAATACAGTGAATGGGCTGATAGAGTGTAGAAAAATAATAAAGTAAGCTAGGAATCAAGATGCAGCAAACCAATAGATAGAGTGTGACTAACATAATTAAAGTATAATGTGACACAGAATGCAGTAAATCAGCTGATAAAATGTCACTGAAGTAATAAAATAAATTGTGACACAGAATGTAGTAAATCAGCTGATAAAATGTGACTGAAGTAATAAAGTAAAATGTGACACAGAATGCAGTAAATCAGCTGATAAAATGTGACTGAAGTAATAAAGTAAAATGTGACACAGAATGCAGTAAATCAGCTGATAAAATGTGACTGAAGTAATAAAGTAAAATGTGACACAGAATGCAGTAAATCAGCTGATAAAATGTGACTGAAGTAATAAAGTAAAATGTGACACAGAATGCAGTAAATCAGCTGATAAAATGTGACTGAAGTAATAAAGTAAAATGTGACACAAAATGCAATGAATCAGCTGATATGGGGTGACTGAAGTAATCAAATAAAATGTGACACAGAATGTAATAATTCACCTGATCACATAAATTAGGGCTCAAGACTTAACAAAACAAGCTGGATTCATCTCACCTTAAATTTTGTTTCTCTCTTTCATATTTCATTTTCATCTATCTTCTTGTCATCCGGCTTAATTCACTCATTTCTTGTTTTCTCTGTTTTTGTTATTTTTATTGTTTTTCTCCTTCTGGTTTTAGTTTTTTACTCTACTTGTAGCAGCTCTTTCTTGTCTAATTAGTCATAATCTTTGACACTCATGTTCACTATTTGTATTACAAGTTTTTAATTTCACTTGCACTTATTTTGCTTGAAATGTATGTAGATTTTATTGTCTTTTTGTTAAACATTAAATTGTGTCTCTTTTGGCTGTGACTAGATTTCTGTTCCCAAGACTCCCAGCCAATGGAGGTCCTTTGTATGTCTATCCCTTATCCAGACGGAGTGATATTCCCCAGACCACAGAGGAAGCCAAGGAGTTCATCAATGGTCTGGAGACTGAGGATCAAAATGTGTAAGGTTATCACCATGAAATGTCAAACTGTTGTCGGCAATTGTGCCTCTTATTTTCTGTTACTAAACAGTTATTATTATTTTTGTTATTGTGTTATTGTTATAATAACCAATTACCAAAGCAAGCTCTCATGTGGGAAACAACAGGTAGGAGGAAAAGAGGCCGACCCAGAGAGACATTGAGAAGAACATTGATCGGAGAGGCAAAAGCATCGAGAATAGGCTCCCTCAGTGAGATCAAGATGCTTGCACAGAACTGAGACAAATGGCGAGATTTGATAAAAGATCTTTGCAAGGATATAGACTGCTAGAAAGAAAATTTAGAAAAAGGAAAGAGTATCTGGGTCAATGCCCTATAGGCCGGCCACGACCCAATAGATAGGTGGATATAGATAATTAATGTTATTGATCTTTCTGTAAAGGTATTGTATTCATGGAATCGTTTTCATTGCAGTCGGGGCATGGCCATATTCACTCCACCTCCCGTCCCAGAATTTCTTGAAGCACAAGCAGACTGATTGTTCCTGTAAGGTGTTGATTATAGATACATCTGCTTTTCCCACTAAGCACCCCGGATCGACAGATCCCTTTTCCACCTTTAGACTCCTCAGTCTCTCAATATATGCATCATTGTCCCACCCATTCTCCTCCTCTTCTCTTAAGGAGTGAAGAACAAACTTTGTGATGTC